>ML685840.1:892793-987294 GCA_007922175.1 Pelusios castaneus | reverse complement strand
TTTTCCTTAATTCAATTTAAGGAGCAGCTTAAGTCGAATTAAGGAAAGCCCAGTGTAGATGTGGATTAAATTAAGTCGATTTAAGCCTTCTTAAATTGATTTAATTTATAAATTTAGACGCACCCAGTAAATCCTTCCAATCCTTCTCTAAGAACTGGGGCCCTCTCTGGACCAGAGGTTCTGTCCATTTGCTGGATCACAAAGTAGGCACCAAGTCAACCTACACTCAGGCTTTTTATCCGAAGCCTGAGAGAATCCAGTTTCAACTAAAATATGCATCCCTCCCTCGGCTGATAACTGAGGACGTTTGTTACCATCTTCCTTCTAGAGAGGGTACATACAATTCCGCAATAAAACATACACTGCTGTATGTTTAATACAATGTACCCCAGAGTGTTAACACTCATTCAGTAAAGTTTAACTCATTTCAGTAAAGTTTATCTTAATTCTATGAGGTTTGTTCAGTTTATTACAGAGCGTAGTCCATCTGTCACAATAAGTACATAAGATAGATCAATAAAGTGCAAATAGTGTAATGGTAATTGGAACAAGAAAGATGTTTTGAAACAAAGCTCAAACTTAGTTTGTTGTTTGCAGAGTATAAAATTAAACTACATTACAAGAAATCAACAACAACAATAAAATGTGGTATGCGTAGTGCTGAACAAGTATATTGTCACAACGTCTTTTATTTTAATTTATCATTAAACGTGCGACGTCATAGAACCTTCACTAAATAACAATTAAACAGACATTTGGAATCTTGCATGTTTAGCTTCAATTATTGCTAATGGCACTTAGTTGCTCTTTACCTTCTAAATACCCATCCAAACCACCACACGCATTCTTGCAGTCTGTGATGAGAGAGAGACAAATATTCCACATTCCTAGTGGGAATATTTCTTATGGGAACATATTTCAACCAAGATTTTGCAATCCTATGTCAGATCATAAGCTTCATTACAAAACAAAACAAAATGAGAGAATTTAAAAACCAAAGGCCAGGTTTTTTCCCCATTGGAAGACAAGCTGCTAAAACCATTTTGTGATTTTTACTGGCAAATCATCTCTAACATTATTATAAAGGTGTCATGTAAACTGTAAATGAAATTTTTTAAAGAATGCCTTGAATCAAAAACATTTACACATCCGCAACTCAAATAGATATGCATGCTGACATGTGCAAAGGTATACCATATAGATTCTAAAGCCTGATGGGACTATTGATATCATCTGGTCTGACCTCCTGTATAAGACATGCCATAGGATTCCTCTGAATTTCTTCTGGACTACAGCATATGTTTTAGAAAAAACATCCGGTCTTGATTTTAAAAATTGCCAGTGATGAAGAACCCACCACAATCCTTTGTACGTTATTCCAACGACTAATTACCCTCACCGTTAAAAGCTGATGCCTTATTTCTAGTTTGTTTGTCTAACTGCATCTTCCAGGTATTGTATCTCAATATACACTTGTCTGCTAGATTGAAAAGCCCTCTTATCAAATTTCAATTCTTTGTGTAGACACTTATAGACTATATTCAGTCAGCCCTTAAGCTTCTCTTTGTTAAATGAAAGAGATTTAGATCCTTGTGTCTTTCTATACAAGGCATATTTTAATCATTCTCCTGGTTCTTGTATGAGCTTTCTTCAATTTATCAACATCCTTCTTAGAGTGTGGACAGCAGAACTGGATACAGAATTCCAGTAGCAGTCACGCCAGAGGCAAATAGAGAGGTAATATAACCTCCTTACTCTTTAATATTCTCCTGTTTTATACATCTAAGGATCTCATTAGCCCGTTTGACCACAGCATTGCCCTGGGAGTTCACATTCAGCTAATTAACCATCATTAAAAATCCTTTTCAGAGTCTCTGCTTCTCAAGATAGAATCCCCCTACTGTAAGTATGGCCTGAAATCTTTGTTTATAAAAGTATGACTTTACCTTTGTCCATATTTAAGTGCATATTATTTGTTTGATCCCAGTTACCAAGCAATCCAGATTGTTTTGTATCAATGACCCGTCCTCTTTATTATTTACCAATCCAATCTCTGTATCGTCTGTGATGATTTTATATTCTTTCCAGGTCACTGATAAAAATGTTAAATGGTATTGGGCTAAGAACTGATCCCTGTGCGGTCAGTTACATCCTGTAACAGGGTGCTGGGTCAGAGGATGAGCCACTACTCAGCCCCCTGTCACTCTAGCCTCCCTAACTGTCAGCCTACACAGGCTGAGCAGTTGCCAGATCTTGATTAGGCAAGGGGCAGCAGCTTCACCCCCAGGAGGGTTGGCCCAGAAGGGGAAAGGAATTGGATGCTTTGGAAGTTGCCCTGAACTAGCTGCAGAGACTTCTGACTGCAACATTGCACCGGAAGGTGATGTGATACGCACTTCTACCCTGTAAATAAAGGCCTGGTGACTTCACTGGTCTCCATTTCCTGTGTGAGTTGGAGGGGAGCTGAAGCAGAGACGCTGTGGTGAGGAACCCTTACAATCTGATTATTTACATTTATAAGTCTATTTCATGATCTGTTAGTCCGTTTGTAACCCATTTAACATGTGCCAGGTTGATCTTATATGTATTGTTCAAGTTTTGTCAAAATGTCACATGGCATCAAGACAAATACCTTACAGAGGTTAATATATTACATCGGCCCTTCTACCTTAATCAAACAAACTTGTCTCA
The DNA here is from genome assembly GCA_007922175.1 of Pelusios castaneus. Classification (NCBI taxonomy): domain Eukaryota; kingdom Metazoa; phylum Chordata; order Testudines; family Pelomedusidae; genus Pelusios; species Pelusios castaneus. The sequence continues at coordinate 984,603 of ML685840.1, read as the reverse complement.
TCAAAAGAAGCTGTTAGATTAGTTTTAAGATTTACTTATTGATAAGATTTATTTTCCATAAATCTGTGTTGGCTGGCCTTAATTATAATATCTTCCTTTGATTATATTATGTAATGTTCCAGTTTCTTCCAGCTTTTAAAAAAATGAATTGCTCTAGACAACTGTATTAATGTAATACACTGGCTGTCACCCTAGCATTATCTTGTGGCCACAGGTTGTTCTGTGTTTGTGTTCTCCCGCTTCACTGGGCACCAAAGATCTACTTCATTCTCCCTTTCTATCAGGGGCTGCTTGAAGTACCTATGTTCTCCAGCATATGGGACATGGAGGGCATCTTCTCATCCTAATAAGCATTCATTGCCATGCCCATTTTCCTTTAAGCAGATTTATTTGTCAAACATAAGCATGTAATGGTCAAAAATAATTCCTTAGTTCACCCTTTGTCCTAGGGAATCATGGGCCCTCTTCCCTATGGGTCTACAGTAATCCTCCCTCTTGCAGCTTCCAGTCAGCTTCATTTCTCACAGCTGGTTGTTATTCAGCCAGCTCTATTCCCTTCTGGAACACTAGCCCCAGGGCTACCTCCCTGAGGCTAGCACATGACTCCTTATTTCAGGGACCCACCACTGGAGTTAGCTCCACTTTTTCATGGTTCTTTTCCTTAAGCATAGCCTGACCCAGTAATTTCTCCACTTCCTGATCTCAACAGGCCTGTGTAGTCCTGCCCCATTTAATGGGCTCAACTGGGCTCACCTCTGACATGGGAACTAGATCTGGTCCACTCACAGGGTGTGTCTACACTGGCAACTTAGGTCGACTTAAGGATGCTTAAGTCGACCTACACAAAGCTGCGGCCACAGTGGGCTTTTATTAAGTCAACTTAAGCGCTTCCTTAAGTCAGCTTAATCACACCACCTCTGAAGGTCAACTTAAACCTTAAGTCGACTTCTTAAGTTGACGTAAAGCCAGTGTGGACGCGAAATAGTGCTAAGTTGACCTTATTAAGTCAACTGAAACTCAGTGTGGACAGCCATATCTACTGTTAAGTAAACTTAACAAGGTCGACTTAAGTCGACTTAAAGTGCAGCCACCCTGTTAAGTTGACTTAACTTTACAAGTGTAGACATAGCCACAGGGACCAGCTGCTTTCTGACAACTAAACTGTAGGTTTTGAATATTGCTATAATTTAGTCTTGGATGATCCATATGTTGTAATTTTTTCCCTTTATTAATGGCAATGCCTCATTCACATTTTTGCCAGGCTCTGCATTCTTTGAAGAAAAATCTATGGTATTTAAACACAGCAGTATTTTACATTTTCAAAATCACAACTGAAGGAATTGTGGATGAGATTAATAGGATTTGCTTCCTTGATCCTGCCTGCAAATTGTACTGAGATATTGATGGCTCTTATAATGACATAAATCGCAAGAGTGAAGCATTAGTGTTTTTAGTTTTAGAATTTTATGATATCTCTGTGTTTGGGGAGCAGTTGGAATGCATTTGAATCAACTCTTTCTTTCTTTTGTTTTATATCCAAACTTCAAATGTTGTTTTCAGTGAAGTTAATAGAAGATCACAGCACAAGCCTTAGGGTGAAAAACACAGCGTAATGGGGTTCATTTATATTTTGCTAGTATTCATGTGAAATGTAATAGTGGTTGAAAGGCAAAACCTTCTGTTTATTAATCCCAAATGAATGTCCTTTTATAAACATCCTTGTTGCTCTCAATATGATATTGTTACAATACTACATTAAGGCCTGAAATCAATGAAGTGAATAGGAATCTTCCCATTGACTTTGATGGGAAGTGTCTCAGACCTTTACTTACTCTATGAATGGCAGATTCTAAGGGTGAAATCTTGGCCTCATTGAAGTTGATGGAAGTTTTATCAGGAACTTGCCTGACATGATTCTAAATAGACATTTAGGCTATGGCTACTCTAGAGAGCAGACAGCAGGGCTGCAGTCAGCTCTTTAGTGTGGTAACGCTAAGCCAAAGGAGAGAACTCTCCCATTGGCTTAATTACTGCAGCCCCTGTGAGAAGTGAGTGCTGTCCACACCAATGTTTAAATCGGCATCATTTACATCACTCATGGGGTGTAGAATGTTAATGGGAGGTTATTTTCCTGGGGAAGTATGTATGTGTACATAATCACCATCTTGGATATATGAAAGAACAACAGGGACTCCATTTTGAATGAGTCCTCCTTCTAGGAGTTGTTCATGCCCTTTTTTAGTTTGGCAGGAAGAAGTCTAAAGTGTGCCTGGCAACTGGTGAGTATGTATGCAATTGACATGGATGTCTAGAATGTATATAAGGCCAGAGTCAGAGGACAGCCAGTGCTGTCCACCTGAGTGACAGTAGTTGCCTGCGTACACTTATGGTTTGAGAAACTGCGAGGGATTAAGAGAAGAAAGAAGAGTTACACTTACCTGATCCTGTGTTCCTATGTTGTCTCCTGGTTGCCGCCTCCTCTTCTCTTGTATCTTGTTGTGTTTGTGTTCGGCCCTGTCTGTTGTGTGACCTGCATCCTGTGGACAAAGACAAACTGCAAAGTTAGACCTGGGGGACCTATTCCAGAGGGAGGGATTTCTTGTTCAGTTATTGGATTTATTATTTATACTTATTGATCCTGAAACCTTTATTTACCCCTTGTTTTTTACTCCTTTGTGTTTTTCTTAATTAAATCTGTTACTGTTTTCATTGCTAATAATGAATGGCTCCTTCATTCAGCTCTTGGTGATGCAGATACAGGTAGGGGTATAAGAATCTACCCAGTGAGAGGAGGGGTCCGAAGTAATTTTAAGAAAAACAAACAAGGAGTCCTGTGGCACTTTTAAAGACTAACAAATTTACTTATCACATGTGATAAATGAATGTGTTAGTCTTTAAAAGTGCCACAGAACTCCATATTTGTGTTGCTGAACTAGACTAACACAGCTACCTGTGTGGAACTTGTCAGTAATTTTAAGGTTTCCCTTCTCAATGGGTGCGTCTACACATGTAAATTAAGTCGACTTAAGCTTGCTTAAGTCGACTTAATTTACTCTGTGTCTACACTACAGTTTCCTTAAGTCGACTTAAGCAAGCTGCTTAAGTCGACTTAAGGTAAATAAAGTCGACTTTATTAAACCTACTTTTAGTTTGACTTTAGGCTTAAGTCGACTTTTTAAAGATCTTGCATTTTTGAGCAGTTGCTGACTTGATGGTTATTTCCCGGTCCCATTGATATCAACAGAAATGTTGCCATTGTTGCCACTGGGCCTGCGATTTGTCCTATATTGCTGCTTGTTTGATAGTACAAGAAAACTTAACTACTGCCTATAGAAACCATTGGAAGTGCTTATTTGGTATACTCGCTGAACTGAAAAAGGAAGCAATTTCATTCACTTTTATAATGTATCCTATATTATTTGGTGTGTCAAAGTGGATCTCTGTAAGACTGTTCTAAGGAACTGCATAAGAATTCTCCTGAGGCATTTAAAATGCCACTTAAAGCTCAATGGTCCTTGTCTTCTCATATGAAACATCTTAACATTTATATGGGAGCAAAAATCTATATGGCCTCTCTTTCTGATAATTTTCTAAATCATAAACAAATATTGTTTGCAGGAAAGGTCGAACTGTTAAACAAAACAAAAAATGGCATGCTTTACTGCTTTGAGGTGATTGTATAGATTGAAAGTAGTATGTGTTGGTTTATAGTGCAGTGAGTAAAACACGTTAGAGATAGGATTATCAACACCAGGTGAAATGCATCTCCAAGGTACTAAATTATTTCAATAAGAAAAATAGTTAAATGAAAACAAAATGTAATACTTCAAAGATATTTGTCACAAAAAGTTTTTCGTCACTCTGGAGACACCTGGGCATTTGACTATGGTAATGTTTTTCATTGTTTACTGATGACAGTGTCCAGACTTACTCTGGTGTTATTTTTTTCTTTCACTTGGGAAGTATGTATTCTTAATCAATACAGATATATATCCTGTATAACATTTATAATTTCTTTTAAATATGGCTTTCGGTTGAAGGATCAGTTCAGTTGATTGATGTATATTTTTGCCCTGTCCTGAAAAGTTCTGAGCATTTCTAGAAAAACCTCTCAGTAGTATTGTAGATTTTCTTTTAATTTTGTTTTTTAGTTTGAACTAGTATATTAAAATTTGGATTTGAGAGGCAGAATTTTTTTCCTGAATGTATCCCTAGTTATCAATAATCCAATAAGTCCTCTATTGTGAATTTTTGGCTATGTACATTGTTCAGTGTGGAATTCTGAAAACTTTCTGGTAATCATAAAAAGCCCCATGAGATGATGTCAGAACATTGTGCCCTATTCACAGTTCCTAAGTTGTATTTTGTGTATTGTAATTTACAGAGCTCTTATTAGATGGATCAGTAGGTCCCCTTTCCTGCTGACATAATTATTGCCTTGACAGGCCTATTCTTCTGTTGCTCTGTCACTCAACAGCCTTCTGTTTTTTACCTCCTCCTCTTCCTTAGCATCATTACTTTTTCTCCTGTTCCCCAGTCTTCCCTGAAACCCCTCTCTTCCTCCTCTTCTCCTTTAAAATCTTTTCTGTTCCAGACCCTCAGGATCCTGCCTTTTAAAGCTTGCTTTCTCTTTTTTGTCCCATCTCTGAAATATTTCTCCCAAGGTACTTACTGCATACTCCAAACCACAGCAATTTTCTAAAAATTGTCAGCTATGGCTTTTAATTTTAGTTGCCCAATTTAAGAAACCTGAGGCATGTTTTTTTTCTGAGGTGCTGGACCCTTCATGCTTGTTTCCATTAGAGATTTTTGCACCTGTGTATAACCTCATTGAAACGGAGGTAAATCATATCAGTTCGATGCATATACCTGGGTATTTTTAACTAGTGTAGCTGTAACGGTGCAAAAATCCACAATGTAGACAAGCCCTCAGAGTTTTGGGTGTGCTTATCACTTCCAAAAATCACATTTCTGAAATAGGAAGCCCAAAATCAGAGGCAGCCACTGCTATGACTTGTAAGTTACATTTTAAAATGTAAAAATGTAAATGTAATCAGAAATGATGAAAACCTGCAGCTTTTACATAAAAATCAAAGGCTCCTCTGGCAACATGCCATTTAGTCTAGTGAATCCTCATGCACTCTGGTGTAGTAAACATTTTTCTTTAACTGATTGCCTTTGGCCATGAATTAAGAGTAAATGCATTCACTGCAGTCACAGTGGCTTTCACCATTTAATTTTTCATTTTAAAATAGCTTGATCCAGAGCATCGAAATCTCAAATAATCTTTAACATGAAATAAGTGGTAATATCCATTGTGGATAAATGTTTTGATTAAGCATAGCCAATATGCATTTCATAGAATCATAGAAGATTAGGGTTGGAACCAACTCCAACTATTTCATTCCAGCCAGGGCTTTGTCAAGCCAAGCCTTAAAAATCTCTAAGGATGGCAATTCTATCACTTCCTTAGGTAACCTATTCCAGTGCTTCACTACCCTCCTCCTAGTGAAAAAATATTTCCCAGTATCCAACCTAGATCTCCCCCACTGCAACTTGAGACCATTGTTCCTTGTTCAGTCATCTGTCACCACTGTGAAGAACTTCATCCTAGTTCCATCCTCTTTGGAACCCCCCTTCAGATAGTTGAAGGCTGCTATTAAATCTTCCCCCACTCTTCTCTTCTGTAGACTAAATAAGCTCAGTTCCCTCAGCCTCTCATAAGTCCCAGCCCCCTTATCATTTTCTTTGTCCTCTGCTGGATTTTTTCCAATTTGTCCACTTCCTTTCTGTAATGGGATACCCAAAACTGGACATGGTACTCCAGGTATGGCATCACCAGTGCTAAACAGAGGAATAATCACTTCCTTTATCTGCTAGCAATGCTCCTGCTAATGCAGCCTAATATGCCATTCGCCTTCTTGGCAACAAGGGCCAAGACTCATATCTTTGGTCTTGACTCATATCCAGCAGTTGACTCATATCCAGTCATATCTAATTGTCAACTATAACCTCAGGTTCTTTTATGCAGAATTGATACCTAACCAGTTGGTACCTAGTCAGTAGCAGTACATAGGATTCTTCTGTTCTAAGTGGAGGATTCTGCATTTTTCCTTGTCAGATTTATTTTGGCTCAATCCTCCAATTTGCGTAGGTCACACTTTATCCAATTCCTACTCTTCAGCATATCTACCACACATACCCAGTTTAGTGTCATCTGCAAATTTGCTGAGGGTGCAATTCAGCCCATTCTCCAGATCATTAATGAAGCTGATTAACAAAACCGGTCCCAGGACTGACCCCATGGGCACTTCGCTTGGTACCAGCTGCCAACTAGATATTGAGCCATTGATCGCTACTGTTGAGTGTGACAATATAGCCAGCTTTTTATCCTCCCTATAATCCGTTTATCCAATCCATACTTCTTTAACTTGCTGGCAAGAATACTGTGAGAGACCATATCAAAAGCTTTGCTAAAGTCATGGTATATCATGTCTACCACTTTCCTCCCATCCACAGAGCCAGTCATCTCATCATAGAAGCAATCAGGTTGGGTTGGTCAGGCATGATTTATGCTTAGAGAACCTGTGTTGACTGTTCCTGATCACCTTCCTCTCTTGCAAGTTCTTCAAATTGCATTCCTAGAGGAGCTACTCCATGATTTTTTCCAGATATGGTGAGGCTGACTGGTCTTTAGCTCCCCAGATCCTCTTCCTTCCTTTTTTAAAAAGATGGACACTGTATTTGCCTTTTTCTAATATCCAGGACCTCCCCCAATAACCATGAGTTTTCAAAGATAATGGTCAATTGCTCTGCAATCACATCAGCCAACTCTGTCAGCGTCCTCCAATGCATTGCATCTGGCCCCATGGACTTGTACTTATCTAGCTTTTCTAAACGTGTTCTTTCACCATTGAGGACTGCTCACCTCCTTCCTATACTGTGCTGCCCAGTGCAGTAGTCTGGGAGATGACCTTGTCTGTGAAGAGAGGGGCAAAAAAAGCACTGAGTACCCTTCTTTTTTCATGTCATCTGTCACTAGATTGCCTCTCCCATTCAATATAGGGCCCACACTTTCCCTGATCATCTCTTTATTGCTTAAAAACCCCCCCCCCTTTTTTTTTTTTAAGCCTTCACATCCTTTGGTAGCTGAAACTCCAATTGTGTTTTGGCCTTCCTGATTTCACCCATCTACAACTATCTATATGTTCAAAAATTCTCCATACATCAATTTGTGAATGCAAAATCTGCATTTGGACACATAAATTGACATTCATATATGCAAATTAGGTTGATACATAATTAGCTTCGCAAATAAGTCAAAGAATAGTGGAAAAATGAGAACAATTAACACGTTTTATTTAGACCTTCAAAAAGTTTTTGACAAACTAGGTTAGTCAAGACTAATAAAAACTGTGAGGAATATCAAGGGGACCCAACAAAGTAACTGAATAGAAAGCACACTGCAAATGAAATATAATATTGAGAAATGTGCCTACTGAAAGAAATAATTTGAATTACATATACACATTGTTGAGTTCTAAATTAATGCCACCATTCAGAAACAAAACCTGTGTGTCACTAGGGATAGTCAGGAGAAAACCTTGAGTCTCATCATGTCACGGTAACCAAAATTGCCAATAAAATGCCCAAGGAATGGGGTAGAAAAAAAAATGAATATAAGAGTGTTCTCTTCTATAAATCAGTAATCCTTTGGAATTCTGTGTAGAGATCCAGTCACTCCTCTTCAGGGCTGCGTCTACACTGGTAAATTAAGTTGACTTAAGCTTGCTTAAGTCGACTTAATTTACCCTGCGTCTACCCTACAGTTTCCTTAAGTCAACTTAAGCAACTTGCTTAAGTCGACTTAATGAAAATAAAGTTGACTTAACGAAAATTAAGTCGACTTTATGAAACCTGCTTTTGAGTAGACCTAAGGCTTAAGTTGACTCCCTAGAGTCGACCTAGGTACAATGGGGCAAAGGCTGAGCCCCCTGGCATTGGGCAAAGGGTACCCCCTTGCCCCCGTGGGCCTGCCCCAGGTCCCTCTCGCCCCACAAAGTCGACCTAGAGCATCCAGTGTGGACACTCTAGGTCGACTTTGTAAGTTCCCCTTTAAGTCGGCTTAATTTTTAAGTGTGGACACACTAAGTCGACTTAACTAAGTTGACTTAAACTTTCAAGTGGAGACATAGCCCAGAAGAGAGAGAACAGATAACTAACATGATTCTAGGCGGTAATGAGGATTCTCATTTCCCATTTAATCAATTAACTTAAAGGGGAGGGAGGTGCTCTGCACTTTGTAATATCAGGGCCAAATCTTGCACTTAAGTAATGTCATCAGATGAGCAGTGGAATTGATGTTGATGTGAAGGGAATCTTGTCAAGCCCTGTCTGTTAGAGAGAGAGTCACTGAAATGCAGAGTCTCCAACAGGGATTGGAGGTGAGTGAAAATGAAAATAATGGACACCCACAGGGAAAACTTCAGGAATTAATATATGAAGATAATTTCTGATGTAAAGGTATTAGTGTTGTAAAAATAAAATTAAAAATAAAATAATATTAAAATAAAATTAAAAACATCTGTTTTACTAAGGACGTGAGCAAGAATAATATAATATGCATTTTTATTCTGCAAGCTTGAGAATCAACATACATTATTAAAATTTTACGTTGATAGCATATAATACAATACAGCTGGCATATAGTAATGTTGGACTGTGCGCACTTTCATTGTCTTATCAAAACAATAGATTCTGTTGCTTTCATTACAATATCTATGACAAAGATAAAGAGCTATTCATAAATTGAACGGAGATTTGGTTCTGGGTCATGTGAAATTTGTAATCTTTTACCCCGGGGGGGGGGGCATTGATGGTCAGTAGCAATGATTTGAAAGTTTTACATATTTTCTTTATGTATAATTTCCCATTTGACATACTGTGTATAAACTACACAAAATATTTGTGTTTTGTAATTGCTTTCATTTGGCTAGAACCAGCTTGCACATGAAACCTGTGTCTTAAACAATTTAATTTTCATAATAAATTGTACTTCTGATGTTAAAAACCCAAACCTGGAATTTAAAGGATTTTGCACATATCACTTTCTACTTATATTAGCCCAGAAAAGACTTCAACATGACATCCTCTTACCCACTGGTGGCTGGAAGATCCCTGCCCCCTCTTCCAAGCACAGAAACAAGACCAAACTCCAAGTGATGGAGCATATAAGCAAACACCAGTAAACTACAGTCAACAGTGAAAGCACTGGCCTGAAGGTGGCTACTCCATTTGTGGTCTATGTCTACCCATCCCCCATGCTTGGTTTTTTCAGAGCCCAAACAGGAATATGTATACTACTGTTTTTAGCCTCATAGCACAAGCCTGAAGGAGTCAACCTGGACTCTGAGACATGCTATCATGGTTTTTTTTGTTTTTTTGCAGTGTAGACATATCCTTATACTTCACAGAGATGGTGTTGCAAAGGGCTCTGAGACAGTTGCTTGCATGTTAGTGTTTGTTTGTGCCCTGTGGCTACTATGTACAATATTTCCATGCATATTATTCCTTTTCTTCATAATAAGTGTCCCATAAGGGACACTAGAATATAGGCATACACTAGGGCTGCTTTTGTTAACATATTTATGTATGCACTTGCTTGGCAGGTATTTGCTCTGTTGCTATGTGACTATCATTTATCCCCAGTAAATACTTGGCTTCCTGCAAAAATTTAACAATACAGCTTTCATTTTTATATACTTTTTTAATTTGAGCAACTCAGGATATACTGTTGTTACAGGACACTGGCTACAAACTATAGTTCAGGCCCTAAGGTTTGATGGGTTTGGTAGGGACAACACCAGGAAACCAGATAAACAGTAAACGCAAACAGTTTTATTGAAATACAGACAAAAAGAAAAGAAATATGAAAGCCTCAATACTCATGCCCCTTCAGCAAACAGGAACCCCAGTTAAATGACTGTGGGTGTGGAGCATGGGGAGTGATGACTCGTGGTGGCATACACAGCAGTTGCCCCGACGATGAAGTTCCAAATTGGGGGGGCTTAGCCACCGGCTTTTATGCACTTGCTTGCTAAGTGGGTAAATGGCATGCACATCTGTTTATTTTCCACACTTACTTACAACATTTCTTTGCCCCCGTCTTATCTTGTTATTTTACAAAGCTTGCAAGTTATGTCTGCTACTTGGTGGGAGCAGGGTACGTCCTTGACCAGTACCAGCTCTGTTTTGCTTATACACAGGTTTAACTTCTGGTGAGGGCTGATTAATGGTGACACCACCTACTAGCAGCTTATCATGTCACAAAGTCTTCCGTTGAGTACTACAACTGCATATCTTTCCTTGAGATGATTTAAAATATCACTTTGTTTTCCATTTTGTATTCATTTGCTTATTTTCTGTGCTCTTATTAAATGGTGGTAAATTAACTAAAGAATCCAGCATTGCAAACAAAAGTGGTATATTTACAGTGCACTTCAAATAAGGCATTCAGCCACAAAGCTGACATCTCTCAGTGAAATGCAAACAATTGGCATTGCGTGAATACAGCAAAACTTTAGTTGTTCAATGAAACATGCCATCCTATTAATCCTTAATAGCAAAATGTTTTAGGTACATTATTAAAGAGAAATATATTTTTAATATCTATTCTTCTACTCCAGAATACAAGTAACTTGGGGAGAGAAAAGAGCCTCCTATCAATTGAATAAAATATTGTCACATACCAGTAGGCCTGTATTGTTTAGAAAAATAAATGTTTAAAAGTTAGAAGATATTTATATTGCGCCCTCATTCTGTTCCATTTACTTTATTTCTTCCGTCCCAAAGAAAGCAGAGTTCTACCATTTGGTTTGATACAGTGTGATGAGGAAAGACGTTCATTTTGTACTTTCATTAAAGATGACCTACACAGGGGTTAGTTTCAATTTTTTTAAAAATTGAACTTTGTTCCCTTGTTTATGATGTACAAAGAAGGTCTGAAAAGAACACCCCCCCCCACTGCCCTTGTCCTCCAAAAAGTATATTTTTATGCCCCCCTCCTGCCCCCTTTTATTTCTTTACCTTAGAAATCTCAACAATGACAACTCTGGTCTTTCCTCTGTTTGGCCTAGGACCTGTTGTGGAGTGCATGTGTGCATGTGGAGGTCTGTGTGCAGTACAGTGGGGGTGTGTGTGTGTCCCAGAGCATGTGCATTGTGAACACTGTATATTGTACAAAAGGGCACAAAGTCCAATTTAACACAGCCATACTGTCCTCACATGTGCTGTAATGACATTATATCCTTCTGTGTTGATACAATTATGCTCTTTTAAATAATATCCTTTATGCTTTTCAAGTTACTTTTACAATCCATTATCAGTCCATCAATGTAAAACTATTGGAGTAGATACGAATATATTTATGGTTGCCCTGAAAACCAAAGATAAGGATTTACTTCAGCACAAAGCAGGGACAGAGTTTCAAATGCAAGGGGCACAACATATGTTGAGACTTTGGTTAGGGGCCACTGAATGTGTGGTGTGTTGTAGGACCTCAGATCCTTTATTAGTGTGTCAAGAAGTCAAGAGTTCACTTACATATGTGTGTCCACGTAAGTTAAAAGCTTTTAAAAAGATATCACATTTGAGCCTTTGTATGAAGAATGTGTATTTGTAGTCATTAGTACCTTGTTGAGGACATTCCCCCTCCACCCCTTCCTTCCCCACCTCCCACCAAAAGAGTTCATCCTTATGGTTGTTACTCCAAAAAATAATTCAGTTTAAGGAAAACTGTGTGTGCAAATTCATAGATTTACTTCAGATTCCCATTAAAAATGTGGATGTTTTTATTCATTGCACTACCCACTCAAACTGTTTTTCCTCACAGATTAGCCTTTGTGATGGTATTTAAAATCATAATTGTCACTATGTTGGCTAATGTTAATCTAATGTCTCTTACTTTCCAGTGTGTCTGTCAGGAAAGCGTATTTGCTCATGCTAGTAGTTGATGAAATTGTGCCAGGAAAGAAGAAAGGAAACCACAAATGTGGTTTCAGATTTGTTGAACTACGCTTGCTGATTTTTGGGGCAAAGAAATTCCAGATTACACAAATGGCAACTCCTCAAAGCCTGTATCAATTTCTAGCCATCACTGAGAAAAATTCTTAATTTTATTCTCTCCTTTGGAGTCTTCTGTGCACCACACAGAGTGAAATCCTGGCCCCATTGAAATCAATGGAAAAATTCTCATTTAACTTCAAGGGGGCCAGGACGACACCAAAATCCTTCAGAACATCAGTGCAACTCAAGCTATGTAAAGAATGCCATGTTAGTCCTTGAGGAAACTTTACTGAAGTTAACCCAGGGATAAATTTGAGCTATTTATCTTGACCATTTAGGTAGCTCCTGTTAATGCAGTATCTGAGCACTTTACAATGTATTTACCTTCACAACAAACCTGTGAGCTAGGGAAGTGCTATTCTTCCCATTTTACAGATGGGGAACTGAGGCTAAGTAACTAGCCCAAGATCATACAGGGTGTGTGGCAGAGCAGTCCTAGGCTTCATGCCAACCTATTAATAATAAACAGAACTTACAAAATAAGAAGCTTGTAGAGAATTACTTGATATACAATCTAGCAAAACAAATGAATATAAAGTAGTGTCCACTGTTAATGTGAAAATGTGGCTGGAGATCTTTATTCATATTTTCACTACTTTTGCTTTGACACAAAGTAAAGGGTTTTTTTCTTATTTGAAAGAATTGTTTGATTAACCCTTACATTACAATATATTTCCTGAGAGAGTTGACAGATCTTTTGCCTATACATATCCATAATCATTCTTTGATCTTCAGTTCTTTTATGGTATAAGATAATGTATTCTTCTTCAGTGGCTTGCCAGAAAATCACTGTTAATGGATTTCTGGCACACTTGTTATTTTACATTTGGAACAGATACAGCAGTGTTCAAATGCTTTGTAGCTATGCGGATGTGTTTTGCCACTTAAGCTTGACCCTTTTAATCATGGACTGCTCTTCCCTTTGCTGGACTTCTTTGATATGACATTGGAATCAGAGAGAGTAAGTTCATCACTATTATTGAATTTATTTTTCTTGTTTGCAATGTGACTAGGATAGTTTTGTAGATGAAAATCTGTAGGACAAAGAATGAATTTGTTGCCATTCTCTTGAGGATCAAATAGTTATATGGATTCATCTATCCTTGCATCTGACTGTGAAGGTTGTATGAGTTTACATTTCTTTCAGTCTTGTGGAATCTAAGAATATTAGAGACGAAGTATTTGAAACTCAGATTCCCAAGTATACTGGCTACTGTTTACTTCTCCTCTTCCCATGAAAGTCTGATTTGGGCTGCTTAGTGAGGATTTACATTTATTTCACTGAAGCCCTCCCAGTCTCTGATGGATTGGGTGTTGAATTTTATGTAGGAGGATGCTTTGTCAGTAATAATGTTTCATCTCTTTATCACTAAAACTGCCAGATTTTCACAACCAGTTGCTGCAGCAATAAGAAAATATGAAGTGTAACCTGTGGGTTTGCTCTTTTTCTCCAAGAAAGGAAGGATGGGTATCTCTGTAGTAATGACAGATTGTTGAGGGTGAGCGACAAACAATGGCACTTGATAATGGACATACTGAAAAATACAAAAATTAAACGGATGAACGTTTGCCTATTCTGGAAACATAACAGACATAATCCTGTTTTTATCAAACCTTCAAAAGACATCTCTACACAATTGCCCTTTTCTCTTTAAAAACATCATATCTTACTCTCACATTTCTGACCTAGATAAACTTGTTGGGATTCATAATGAATGGGATGACAAAATTGATCATGCCAAATTTTCAGTTGGTTTCAAGGTGTTTTTAAAAATTGTCCCAGTGAACACCACATTTGGTCATGGAAATCAGGTAGTGAGATTTATAGGTACCAGAGAAGGATGGCCTTATGGTTAAGGCACTGGATTGGAATTAAGGAGTGACAGATTCATTTTCCGGTTCCACCACAGACTTCCTTTGTGTCCTTTTAAATGTCTGCTTTACCTCTCAGATTTTTTTTAAACAGTACTTTAAAGCTAATACGTTATCATCTACTGATTGATTGTTTTTCTTGAGCTTTCCATTTGCATACACTGCTGGGTGATATATTAAAACTGATTTCAATAAAAATGATCTAATTTCTTTACAGATTAATTATCCTAACTTATTAAATTTAATATCATCTTCTCTGGAAATGTATACTCTCAAAATCACTAGGGGACGGTTAGGGAATAGCTATTTTGTGATGGCTTCTTGGTTGGATTTTATATCAAATTTCATCATTAATAAATTGTCATTAACTATTTAATTTTTTAAAATCCAGGCTACATCTTTTCCTCAAATCCCACATACATAGCCTTTGAAAAAACAATGGTTTTTTTTCCATATAAGCACAAAAGAGAGAACAAATCTTACTGGATGTCTGGTTAGCAATGTATCAGAGTTTTAATGAATTTCTGCACAATATAGTCAAAGGATCAAATCCATTATAAGGATTTGGTTCTGAGAGGCACAGCATACCCACATGTTCCACTGACTTTCATGAGAGTTGTGAGTATTCAGCACTTATTAGATGTTGTATGGAAATCTAATTTTATAGGAAAGAGAAAATTTAAATCAAACTCTCTATATTTAATTCATTATATTTGTTTATTTCATAATCCATGTGAAAGTCTTGACTTTGACTAATTCCGTAAGACTAATGAAAGTGAGCCTTTACCATCAAACTATTGGTTAATTATTTAATTCAATTGGCTGTAGCCAAGATTTGTCCAGAGAATCTAAACGAGTCACATATCGTAATCTGATACTGTCATCTAAGATGATTTATATCAGGGGTTCTGAGACCATGTGATTCTTTTTGACAACTACTAAATGGCTCACATGTCTAACTTCCTGTTGGAAACATTTTCATTTAAATTTTTGATGTTCTCTTTCTCTCTCTCTCTGGCTGTGTCAGCAGCGAAGATTTTAGGCAGTTCTCCCTGATGGGCTCTCACTGTGCTGGAAGCAACAGCAGAAGGCAAATATTTAGCAAGATCATTTAGCCCAGTGATTTCCAACCTTTTGGCTCGAGGGCCACAAATGTAATTTTTAGAACCCTGAGGGGCCACCAGTCTATGTAATTAAATTTACATTACAATTAAATTAATTAAATTCAAATTATTTTAATTAAAATTAATTCAAATCAATTAATTAAATTTAAATAAAAATTTTTAATTAAATAGACTAGTGGCCCTTCAGGGTTCTAAAAATTATATTTGTGGCCCTCGAGCCTAAAAGATTTTTTAAAAATTTGAAAAACATTGAAATTGAAAGGTGTTGTTTTTTTTAAAGGAGGGGGAAGGGGCTGGATGCCCATGAACAGGGCCAGTTTGTGGGCAGGCGTATGGGCCCCAACAACAGTGCGGCCCACGCTCCCTCCCCCCATGCCAGCCCCTGGCCTTGGCCTCCCTGCAGCCCGTGCCTCCCTTCCCCAGTCACTCCACACTGCCCGCGGCTACCACTGGCATCCAGCATGCCCCACAGCCATGCCGGCCTGCCTCTCCCTGCTAGCACACCGTCCTGGCTCCAGCTGTGCCGCACTGGCCCGTTTCCCCCCCCCCCCCCCCAGCAGCACGCCCTCCAGCCATGCTGCCCCACACCGCAGCGGCCCGCGGCCCTGCCCGCAGCAGCTGGAGCCCTGGCCGGGACTGGTGGGGAGGCATGCAGCCGCAACAGGGCTCCCAGCTGTGCGCTGGAACCGGGCAGCTGTGGCCCAGCTCCCAGCCAGTGGCCAGGCAGCGCAGACCATTTTAAAAGCCCTGGCCCATGGGCCAGAGTTTGGGAACCCCTGATTTAGCCCTTGTCTGAGCATGGTGGAAATATGGTGATTTAAAAATATTCAGAGTTGGTCTGACCTCGCACTCTCACAGTCACAGACATTGGAGGAGCTGTGTGTACTAGAGCTCTGCTTGGCTGAATTCTTTAGAAATCTCCCAGTGTCATCCCTTCAACGCTACCTCTCATAAAGAAACATCCAAAGTGTTTCATCTTGGCCTTCACTAGAAAATTTAAATTCCAAAGGCGTAGCCGTGTTAGTCTATTTTAGAAAGACAACAGAGTCCTGTAGCACTTTTAAAGACTAACAGATTTATTTATCGCATGAGCTTTCGTGGGAGAAAATCCCACTTCGTCAGATGCTTTGAAGATAGGAAAGTTACAGAGTGGTAGGAAATTAAATGCAGGGGAGTGTATGACATAGCATCAGGTCAGGCTGTAACAGCAAATCAAAATAGGTGTTAGGATTCAAAACACTGGGGAACAGCACATAGAGGAGGGGGAGGTCAAATCACTTGTTGTAATGCGAGAAAAATCCATAAATAAATCTGTTAGTCTTTAAAAGTGCCACAGGACTCTGTTGTCTAGAAAATTTAAGGATGTTAAACTCTTAGTTATGTTTTCTGTCTTTTTGCGGATCCTTTATTGCTGTTCTTTAGCAAATTGGCTATATTATTTCAGCCTCAATATTTACACCTGTGTGCCATAGACTTTTATTATGGAATCTTTAGGGGTGTTTGTTTCTACGTAATCTGCATTCTGCTTAATCATACAAGTAATTTTTGAGAGCAGCTAATATTGCTTATGAGACTAGAATACCCAGGTACCAGAGAGAAATAGGGCAATTACTATTTTGTCCTTGAGTGGAGGGTTGGGATGAACTATTTAAATTGAAGAGAAGCCATAATGGGGATCTTTCATTATCTCTCAGCCTCAAGCTATTGTGGGGAAATGAAGCTGGTTACATGCAGACAGGACAATACTTAATTATGGCAGCAGGAAAGAAAAGGCCCTTGAAGTTGACTTTCAAAAGAAGAAGTGTGGCCATTTGTACTACTTTGCTTTGCGGAGAATAGAGGAGGCCCAAAGGGGCCAAGTGAAATGTTTTTAAAAGCCTTAGTGGGTTACTTTTAATTCAATGAACGGGCAACATTTCCTCAACACTTGACACCAAGGAGGTGGATCCCATGTTGCCAGAGTGATCCTCCTGGAGTGGATTTTTTCCTGCCTGCATGGAAGTAGGGAACATCATGTGAGCATTATCATCCTTTCCAGCTCTCTGTCACCTACCAGTGATCTCCTCTGGAAAAAGACTGAGAATTAGCTTTTCTTCACACCAATTTGCCAATCGACCCTACCATATTCCTTCATTGAAATCTGGTTGTGAGTTCATCCAGTTTAAAGATGCATTAACCTCCTCTAAATGCATTCTTAGTTGGTACTCAGCAGCAACAAGGTATCCCAGCTAAGGAGGGAGCTGTGATGCCAAGGGGAAGGAGGTGGCCAGTAGAAGTTGACAAAAGGGCTCTGGAGGCTCTTGCTTCTGCAGCTCTAGGGCTATGTCGACACTACAAAAGTTAAGTCGACTTTATTAAGTCGACTTAATAAGGTTGACTCTAAGTCGACTTAAAGTCGACCTTATTAAGTTGAATTAACAAAAGTCGACAACTTTTGTAGTGTAAACATAGCCCCTTATCGACCTTATTAAGTCGACTTAACACTTTAAGTCAATTTAATAAGGTGGATTTAGGCGCTAATCCCCATCCACACTGGCTTAAATTGACCTAATAAGGTTGATTTAAGCGTTAAGTCAACCTAAAACGAGGTGTTATTAGGTCGACTTAACTTTTCCTTAAGTTGACTTTTAAGGAAATGCTTAAGTCGACTTAAGGAAAGCGCAGTGTGGATGCAGAGAAGTTTAAGTCAATTTAAGCCTCCTTAAGTCAACTTAATTTGTAAGTGTAGATGCACCCTAGGGGCTTCCTTCCCCATACATCCCCATGATACACAAAGGTGTATGCCACTAACGGGAAGCCACAGGAGGGGTTAAGGAGATGCTGTGCAGGAAACTGCAAGGTCAACCTCACTGAGTTTTCTTGTCTCTGTCCCTCTTCCATAAGGCTTTTCCGTGAAAGGGGACATTCTGGCCCAAGGTGAGGTAACTCAATGGTCGGGGGAGCCTGACAAAGTGGTTTCTGATTTGGATGACGTGTCTCACAGAACAGAAGAGGTTAAAGACTCCATAATCTTTTCTGTGTTACTGTGCGTAGATGTTTCAGAGATGAGGAAAGTAGACTGTATATTTTATTAAGTATATAATTTTCCTTCATGTCTATACATTCTGCCAGTTTCACCTAAACCTAAAATACTGGTTTTAGTCATGGAATTAATATTTTCTCTATTATATTTCAGACTTGTGTAAAGTAAATATCAAAGAGAAAATGGAATAATTCCTCTCAAAGTTTATTGGGCTAATAACATTTTAGGGTGAAATTTGCTCATGTGCAGAGCGCCAGCACAAGGTTTATGGGCTTAAGTGGTGCATAAATGCTGTACTGATTTTTTGCATCAGAGTGAATATCATTCCTAATACTCCTGCGCCTTCCATAATATCAATTATGTCGTTTTTAAAACAAACAATAATCATTGTGAACACCCATTTTACTATAATTTAAAAGTGAGATTTTAATTTTCTAAATCAGCCTCCAACATTTGGGGCACAAAATTGCAGGTGCAAGTGTTTGTCATAATTTCACCTAGTTGGGCCATGATAAGATGCCTGTAGACAAAGATCTGAATTCAGTAGGTGTGAGATCCATCTGAATGAATCTTTCTGCAGGGTTGGGGTTTTAGGAGCCTACCCGATTGCACTGATAAATCCTTAACCCTAATTGGCAAAGTTTATTTAGGTTCAATAAATGTATTACTTAATGGACAAGAGTCAGTAAGCCTTTAGTTCTAAATCTTCTTACTGTTGGAATATGTGGTCAAAAGCATGGGTTTGTTTTCCCATTGCTCTGCTTGAAGGACACAGATTTGCACCTAAAGTCATGGACATTTTTGATCAATTTTCCATGTTCTGGGTTGAGCACCCTTTTGATATGACAAACTTTTCTTTCCTTCAGTGCAAGGGAAAAAAAGGCAAGACAAAATTGTATTTATAGGCTTGATTCCCCTACAACTTTGAAAACAGTCTGCATTCTGACAACAGTAAAATTGATTCCACAACTATGGTAGAAATATGTCACACAGAGTGAATTACTGTCTTTCCAAACTCAAGTATGTAGTATTATCTGAGTTACCTTGCTTAATGTTATCAAAATTAGTTGAAAAGGAACTCACCTTAAAAGAATATGCAACTACAATAATATCCAGAAGTCTGGAGATTGGTTACCTTTCATCAGAATATTCCATATGTCTTTTAATTAACTTTAGGACTGTTCTGCCTGCCAAATGAAGTACCACCACCTCCTTAAGAATAAGTTCTTTCTTCAGCCAAGTTACTGCAACCAACTTTTTCAAAAAGTGACTTGTGGTTTTGGGAATCTCAATCTTGGGTGCCCAACTTGAGATGTTTTAAACAACCCTGATTTCCAAAGGGTGGATTCTCAGAACTTCTTGGAAGTGTCTCAGGTCACGTTACCTGGAACCACTAGCTACTTTTGAAAATCTTCTTTCCTCTTTGCTCTAGTCAGTGATCCAGGCCCACAATCCTGTCGTTAGCTGAATCTTCCACGGCACTTAAGGAAGAACTGTCTCACAAATGACGAATAGGTGCGCCTCTCCGCAAGGTATTGATGGCAAGAACAAGTGCTGGGTTCAGTAAGTCTAGGAGTCCCTTTATAAAATGATGTGGTGTATGACTCAAGACTACATCCAGAGCTGTACTTCGTTCTTGGCAGTAGGCAGTAACATCCCTGCTCACCTTTCCAGATATTTTCTTCCTCCTCACATGTCTTCTGTAACTTCAAACTTCAAAACCTGTTGCTTGAAAAAGCATAACCATATACAATCACAAAAAATAAGATTAGTAAAACCTAAACTTGCATGAGGGACATGGCCCATCCTGCAGTGGCTGAAGGCCAAGAATTTAATTCCCACCCACATAAACCTAGCTCCACTGGTGGTCAAGACCATTAGGATTTAACTCTCCCCTGCTTGTTGTTTGAGTCCAGCGGAGTCAGCAACACTAAATCTTGTTTTATTCTGCTTTGTCCCAACCGGTCTGGTTCCACAGAATCATATCCATTGCACTGCTACTGGTCTGCTCCAGCAGAGTTAAGTTTATCTACCTCCAGTCCCACCCTGCAGAATCTACTCTGCCATTACTGTTCAGGCCCTACAGAGTGGACTTTCCACATGATTCCAAATCCAAACACCTGGTATCTCAAAGACAGTATTTCAGATCTCTCTCCCACCTTGATTTTTGGTTCTGTACCTCGGGCCACTACCTTTAGGTCAGGGTGAGCCACCTTGCTGACCAATCATTTCACAGTTTCTCCCTTCCTTGCAATAAATACATTTATAGCCATCATTGACTATAATTTACAAAAACTCCAAATGATATAACATACATACAATACCCCAGAAATGCTCTGGGGTGAATTTAAAATACGTATACTAAACCTGATGGATCTACCCTTCCCCCTTTCTCCTATAAGGAGAAGAAGAGTCTGTCTTTGTAGGCCTTTAAGCTCTAGAGCTAAGCCAGCTATTAGAAAAGTTCTTGCCACTTTGTTTCTATTTTGAAGCCAAATTCCAGGATTCCTGATCATTACACATAATATTGTTACCTACATCGAGGTTCAACAGATTTTAGGTTTTAATTTACCAACAAATTCAGTTGTCTGGTTCCTTCATGATTCCAGATTATCCCCTATATCCTTTTGTTTTATATTTTTCTCAAGGATGTGTCACTTTCCATTCTTGTCAGTTTTTTCCTTATGCTTCTGAGGAAATTGTGTGTGCAAACAAATGTGTAGTTGTATGTGAAATTTCACATACAGCTAAACATTTATCATGCAAATGTATCTCCATCTTTACTCCCTTTATTTCAGACTTAGCATCTTCTTTACAGTCATCCAAATCTGAAAGTGCAGGTGTTCTTCAGTGGTTTGCTTTGCTGTCCAAAGGAAAAGATGTATGCTCCCGTGGTTAGAAGACTAGCCAGAGACTCTGGTTCAATTCTCTGCTCTGCTACAGACTTCTTGTATGATGTTGGGGAAGTCAGTCTCTCTTTGCCTGAGTTGCCCACTGGGGATAATAGCACTTTCCTTCCTTAATAGGGGTGATACATTAAAGATTCTCAGATGCTATGATAATAGGGACCATTTAAGTACTTAACAGAGGTACTAAACTGAACAGGAAGTGGAAGAAGCCTGTGAGGTCTCACAGTCTGCAATAGTCTGTAAAAGAAACTCGGTGGCTTTGGGCTCAGCATTTTCCCATTGCAAAACAGAGCTATTTTTAACATCTATCTTTTTAATAATGCATAAGTACAATAGATAACTACAGTGCTGGAAAAGCATGCAGAAGCCTAAGAAATAGAAAATCCTGTCCAAGGTGTTTCAGGGAGGGAGGGGCTTTGAGGGAAGCAAGAAACATGTCTATTGATATAGTTTCCAGGCCTTTGTCCCCAGGCTTATATTTTATAGCTGACCCTTTGTTTTAAAATCAATATTTGTGTTTATAATGTGCCTTCCCAAATAACAGCCTCGAAAACCACTGAATAACTACAGTAGTCAGAGAGGTATATGACCTTATGTACCATATATGTTAATTGAAAACAGCATGTGAGTTAAAGAAGCCTGGGTTTGTGTGGGGATGGCAGGAAGTAAAAATAATGTGATTTTATTTCTCATTATGGGTGAGCCTCAATGGTCCTCCCCCAGACCTGGATAGCTGTATCACTATGTACCTAAGAAGTGTATTCTTCACCCCTCTCCCAGATTAGATTTAGAGATGGTGCGGTGCTGGAAAATTCACGAGTGTGCTGGCCAGATGTTTTGGTTCTGGCCCATTTCTCCTGGTAAACAGATCTCATGTTCTACTGAAACATCCCAAGCAACAGAAAGACAAAGCTACTATTTTTAATTGTCATTATTAGATGTAATTTACTAAAAAGTAAACTTGTATGCACTATAATTCTTCTAGGTTTGTGGAGGGTGGGGTGAAAGGAGAGAGGAACACAACTGCACCATTTTTAGAAATATAATCAATCATACAGTTTGCTTCCTTATTCATTTTGCCAAGGACTTTTATACTGTTATCCAGACAGTAATATTAAATATTCATGCAGACTGAAAGATAGCTAGCATTTTGTTTTGTTTTACTAGCACATTTAGCAATAATTTCTACTCTGGTTTTGTGACTAATTATAGTTCTTAGCTATTTTTTTTCACATGCACATTTATTTTCATACTTCATGTAATATTTGGGAGAAACAATTAGTTAATTGAAAATGTAGGAAAATTTAAATTGCTTTGGTAAGGATAATTTTTCCTCTGTCTAAATTTCCAAGAATCCTCAAAAGAGAAATTGTTTACTGCAGACATTCTTTGGATGGCAATAATTAATAATAGTCTGTCATTGCTGAGTATTAAATAACAATAAGGAGTACAAAAATAAAGTGTGTACTGTGGCAAAGTGCCCACTCAGCTATGGTGGGTCCCATGCTTTGCTCTCACGTGGTAGACTGGAAGCACCACCTTTTTCCCTTCTCTGGGCATTCGGTGTAGTCTAGTGTAGCGGGGAGGAGGAAGGGACCCAGGCCTGCCCTCTACTCCGGGCCCCAGGCCAAGGGTCTATGAATGGCAGCTATGCACTGCTGACACTGTTGCAGCTGCATTTCTTTCCCCATGGCTATTTCCAGCGGGGGTGGGGAGTTTGAAGGCAGAGGCTGCCATTTAAATCCAGAGGTCCCAACTTTGGGATTGATGGATTTACTGGCTGGGGAGTGGGAGATAAAATTTTCTTACCTATGTCTGGAAGTTGAAGCTAGACAAATTCAGACTGGAAATAAACCATACATTTTTAACAGTGACGGTAATTAACCATTTGAGCAATTTACCAAGAGTCATGGTGGATTTTCCATCACTAGCAGTTTTTAAATCAAGACTGGGTGATTTTCTAAGAAATATGCTCTAGGAGTTATTTTGGGGAAGTTCTATGGTCTGTTATACAAGGAGGTCAGACTAGATGATGACAATGATCCGTTCTACGCTTGGAATCTATGAATTAGTTGTCCCTTTAGTCTTCTTTTCTCAAGACTAAATATACCCAGCTTTAAAAAATTTTGCTCATAGGTCAGATTTTCTAAACTTTGTGTATTTTTTTTTGTTGCTCTCCACTGAATTCTCTCCTGTTTGCACACATATTTCTAAAACTATGGTGCCCAGAACTGGATACAATAATCCATGGAGGTCTCACCAGTAGAGCAGAATAACTGCCTTCCATGTCTTAGATACATGTGTATTAATACACATTAATAAATACCAGTATGACATTTGCTTTTTTATGGTTGCATCACATCGTTGAATCATATTCAATTTGTAATGTTCAAATCTTTTTCAGCAGTAGTAACACCATTATTCTTGATATTGTAGCTGGGAATATGATTTTTCTTTCCTAAGTACAGTACTTTGCATTTGTCTTTACTGAATTTCATCTTTTGAGAGCTGTGCCAGGCCAGAGCGGAGGCCATGCCAGCTGGCCCCGCCTTCTGGGTGGAGTGAGCAGGCACTGGCCTGCTCTGCTCCGCCCCTGGGGGTGGACCAGCTGGCTCAGGGAAGGGGCGGGAGCACAGAGCTCAGCCTCTGGTGCCAAAGCCTCACACCGCCGTCTCCACACAGCACCAGCAGGGCAGAAGGGGGGTGGGATCACTGGATTATCATAGGATTTTTAGGGGCTGGAGCCCAGGAACCCCCTTTCGACCAGGGCCCATGGCTTATACCCCTTTATCCCCTGTGATTATCCGACCCTGGTGGTCCAGTAGTGATATTGTGCAAGTAATCGGGCATTGGATCATCCATGAGAGAAAAGTCTTGAGCAGTGGGGGAGAGGTCAATATTAGTATTAGTCTTAGTAACAGCACGGAAGCCTCTAGCAGTGTGATAGATGTTCATGTTGCTCTATCCCACCATTCTCCTTGCATACAGAAATTCACATAAAAGGAAAAGATCAAGAAAGATGCATTCTCTCTAAATTCATGTACATGAAGTTTTCAGCTGAAGATGTTTTTCCACATCTCTAAGTGAAAGATAACCACTGGTCCAAAATTTCACACAAAACATTTTAAAGACTCAAATTTGCCCAAAACAAATTGGTGGCATTTTTCTGAGTGAAATTTCATTAAAAAAAAAATCTCATCACTTTTCCGAGCTCTGAGCTATTTATCGATTTATGCATCAAATTTTCTTATTAAAAAAAAACTGCATGGACAAGCTTAATGTGCTAACTCCGTTCAGTGCTGTCATTTTGCTCGTTTTCCAGTATAAATTAACGATAGATGGGTTAATAAAATAACACATTAGAAAATAAAGTTGGTGTCTCAGACGACATTTATATTCTTGACTTTCTTGAGCTCTGACAACATCCCCAGAACGTTATTCTTCCTGTACAGAAATTTGCTCACTACTTTTTTTTATATTACATTCAATAATCTGAAAAATGACTGAATGGGATGTAAGACATGAAACTGCAGGTTAAGGTGCTAGCATGGGAAGATTTAGGTGGAATAGATTTTTCAAATGTGTCTCTCACAATACATAATAAAACAATGGTATTCTTCAAATCCATAAAAAAATAGAACTAAACTCATATTGCACCTTCTGTGTAATCAGACAAAAAGGAAAATTTATCTTTGAATCTTTCACAACCCCTCTAATATTGTCTGAGGTAACCATGGATTTTAATAATGAATACTTTTAACATTTTTTTTAAATTAATGGCCTAATGGCACCAGGCCTCTCTAACTGCACCTTCAGTACTTTTGAGTGCATCTGCTTGAAAGTAAAGTATACGTTCACCATGGTAACATGCCCACCAACATTAAAAGTGTGGACAAACTGTTCTTTAGCTTTTAGTTTAGTGTCTTGAACATTGCAGTTTTGGATTAATCTTATTGTCCATTTTTCTAGGGGTAAAATTAATGTAAAATCTGGGACTCATAGGAGTAGATTATAATTTTATTTTGGTTAAGTTTATGATTTTTAGACTTTGTGTTGGAGGAAATGCATGCTGCCTTGGCTGAGATGGTATCAGAAGTTATAATCTCCTTTCAAGATTGATTAAAGGGACAGTGTTATTCTGGTTCTGCTGTGTAGTCATTTGTAACAGACTGTAGTAGCAGCTTTTTGCAGTGGCAAAAAGTAAAAGATGTTGCGAAAACTTTTGAAATGTTATTTTAAATAACCTTGACACAAAAAAAGGTTTTGAAAGTTTTCCCAATTCTTCCCTGCCCTCTCTGTAGCTCAGCCATATCTTGGAGAATGTGTGTGTAACCTTCGGGTGGGATAAAATTCATTCAATTGCCCCTCTCCAGTGCCTAACAGAAATAAACCCCAACTCCTATGGAGAAACAGCTGGAGACCCAGGATCCAGTGTCAAAGGGACTCACAGCAAAGATTGCTCAGGGTTACCATCTCATATTAAAACACTACTTAAAATAAACATAACAATAAACTTTATTAACTACTAACTTAATAAATCTTATCCTAAGAAAACAAAATGAAGTTAAACAGAATAGTCCCCACAGAAACATTGTGAGAAAAATACCCAAGAGTCCCAACGTCCAGGTGGAATTCATCCAAATCTCAGCTATAGTCTTTGATCAAGTCCAAGGCTTGAGTGGAAAGTAGTAGCTATCCTCTTCTTTTTTGGTTGCAGGAATCTTCAGTAGAATTCCACACAGGCTTTTCTTTCTTCTCTGGAACCAGCACTCTTCGGTCACCTTACTGGTTAGCCAGCCCTCAATCCCATATGCATGTGCACAAACTCTGCAGCAGAAGACTCCACTGGAGGGAGAAAACATCTTGCTGTTCATTCCTGGCTAAGCTTCCCTCATGAACACTGAGCACATGGGCTCTTCTCACTGCAGCTCCTGCCTCCTGTCTGCACAGTCTGGTGCTCTCATGTGGTCTGACCACACCAGCAGGAAAACCCTGTGGAGCATGCTCATATGCTACACTCCCTGCTTCCAGAAGTTTCTAGTTGTGGGCAGCTAATCTGCCCAGCAACAGTAACCCACCCTCAATGGGTCTCTTAAAGAGCTAGCTTGTTTTAGGCATATGGGTTACATGTGTATATATAAGCATAAACACATTGGGTACGTCTACACCAGAAAAAGTTAAGTCAACTTTGTTAAGTCGACTTAATAAGGTTGGCTTTAAGTCAACTTAAAGCCGACCTTATTAACTCGACTTAACAAAATGGACTAAGTCGACTTAACTTTAAGTCGACTTAGTCCACTTTGTTAAGTCGACCTAACTGCCCTTAAGTCAACTTAATAAAGTTGACTTAAGGGTTAGTCCTCGTCCACACCCTCCTTAAGTCGACTTAAGGAATCAATTTAGGGCTTAAGTCGACCTAATGGGTGGTTGTTATTAGGTTGACTTAAGCTTTCATTAAGTCGACTTAAGGAATTTCTTAAGTCGACTTAAGGAAAGTCAGGTGTAGACATGGAGTAATTTAGGTTGACTTAAGGGTCCTTAAGTTGACCTAAATTGCTATTGTAGACATACCCATTGTTATTATTCTGTTAATTTTTTTCTAAAAACTATATTATATTGTTTGTTCTTTAGGCTTTGTACATTATTAGATGTACCCAGTGATGTCCATTGGAGACTTACAAGCTGGATTCTTTTCAGTTACTATGCAGGGTGGCGCATTGAAGATGTGTTCCATAGCTCTAGTTGACTTGAATTTGAGATAAGGACTTTATTGTGTCAGAAAGGAATAATTATTTACTGGGCTCTGGTACTAAAACATAGAATGATTCCATAGCCTTTCATAAATAAATTTCTGTAATAAAGATGAAATATGAATTTGTGTCTTAGCTAAAACATAACTTATTGCTAGGGCCCAAGTGGTTGAGTAGCAAACAATAATTACTTGTTTTGAGTTGTCTCCTGATGCCTTTCAACAAGTTACTTGTTCAGGCAAGATGACTAAGACACTATTTTGGTGAGTCTGTCTTATTTATGTGCCTTTGAAGACTTAAAAAAAAAAAGAATTGCTTGTGGGAGGGAACCCATTTCAGAAGAAAAGTCAATATGGTCTTTCTAGTTTGAATAAGGGGCTAATATTTGTACTCTGAATTAGGGCAAAACTAGTGAATTAAAACTGTATCGATGTAAGTACTAATGGTGCATTTCTTTCATGACAACAATGTTTATGAAGTATAACTATTTGAGCCTTGGCTGCATATTAGATTTAAAGAAATACACTGCCCAATAAAATAGACTTGATAATAAGGGAACTATCAACTGCAGGATTTATGGTACTGAGTGACACTTATAAATAGAGTCTGAAGAAGTTATACCAAGAGATTATGAGCAAAACCCCTTACATCCCAGAGTTGTGCTGAGGGTGGATGGAAGAATGTAGAGTGCCAGTGTAATAGCTGATCATCCTACTGGTTCAGGATTTCAGAGCAGAGGGCTTCTTTAGAAAGGAGCAGTGTTTTTGTCTTCAGCGCACTGAGGGACCTGCCTATGTTGCCAAGCCAGCATCCCATGCCCTCTTGAGGCCAAGGTGTGCTCATGTGAGACAGCCAGCAACCAGTCCCTTCAGTTTATGGTTCTGTTGAGCACTGAACTGGAATATTGTTTGCTGCTTAATGGGCGTCTCTGATACCATCTTGCCCCACTAGTGCATCAAAGTAGCAAATTTGAATCCCTGGTTTCCATGTAAATGTCATCTTTAGTTTTGTTTCTTTTTCTGGGAATGAGAATAAAAGCATGCACTGTGTTAGGCAGGAATGCTGAAGGACACTGGCCATACTTATAATCTTAAATTAAGCTGGTGTGAGTGGTTTCTGTGTTCATCTCAAAGGGCTTGATCCTCCAAGATGCTGAGTGCCCTCAACTTCTGCTGACTGAGGTGGGAGTTGAGACAGTTCAAATCTTGAAGAATCAAATCTAAAGTGAGGATTCAAGTATAAATTCTGTTCCTCTGCATAGTCTCTCCATCGTTGGTGCAATTCTTGCTTCTGGAGCAGCCTTTCTTCTTCTTTGGTCTCTGACTCATATCATTTCAAGTTGAAAACATGTTTCCTGTAATGCTGTTGTCCTTAATGTGTCCGTTCTGGAGCTATTATATATTATTTAACTCTGCAAATGTATTATTTTACTCTATAAAGCACTTCCGATTTCTGAGTTGTAAGAAAGAAGCAGTGGAAATCAGTGGTGAGCTTTGACATCACTGAGAGCAGGGTCAACCTCAGAGATGTTTTTAAAGAATAAAAATACAAAATAAAACAAAACTTTTTTTTTTTACTACTTGGACATCTGGAATAAGATCTTCTGAGGCAAATGCACTGTAACATCTGAGCAGTTTGCAAGTATTCCTGCAGTTAAATTGGACTCTGTTTAAGGAAAAAATTAAGACATACTTTGATACCAAATAAAAAAAATGTTTGGACTATTTCTATGTCATTTTTCATTACTCCACCAAGGAAGGCTGCAGAATGGCTGCACTTGTTTCAAAGTGAAATTTGCTTTAAAACATTTAAGTAAATTACTTTGATCATGTGGGTGCAGACATATTTTTCATCTATACATCAGAGAGATTGTGTCCTTAAATAAGGAGAAAGCCAGATGTGTTGTTAAAAAGAGGCTCTCTTAATCTTAGCTCTTTAAAATATTTTTTGTTTTTTTTAAAAAAAGGGCAGTAAAGCAAAGTAGTTCAGTATGTTGCATGAGGACAGGGATAACTGCCAGTAATGGCAGAACAATTTTTATGGGGGCTGGGGGTGCTGAGAATCATTGAACCTAACAGTAAACCTTGTATATAACAGAAACCACTTCAAGCCTGGGGGCTGCACTTGTAATTCCAGCACCTATGACAACTGCAAAGTCATTTTAGCAGGAAAAATAGCAGAAATTTGCTGTACTGCTATAAGCTGAAATTCTCAACCATCATACAGAGCCTTGGTGTTTAGAGGAACAGCATAGTAATATAAAAGATACTAGGTCTAGCCACCCTGCAATGTGTATACCATCTGTCCAGTCAATCTGTGTCTCCCATGCATTCCCACTGAATGGGCTCTCATGAAGCTCATTTGTTTCTCAATTCCTCTACACAACTGGACCTATGTCCCAGTTTTGAACTTTGCATGTTTTGAATCTTTCCTATCATGCACCGTGGCCAAAAATTTCAAACTCAAGTGCATAATGTTAGATGCCCGACATCCATATTTAGGCTCCTAAATAAAAGAGGCTTGATTTCCAGAGGTGCTGAATTCTGATAACTCCCAGTCAAGTCAATGGACATGAGTGCTCAGCACCTCTGGAAATCCTGATGTCTTATTTAGGTGCCCAGGTTGGCATCTTCATTCCTATCTTCAAGCACCTGAGTTTGTAAACATTAGGTCTCAGGGGAGTAGATGGGAGGATGTCAAATGGGGATCTAGTGAGCGCATCCTTCAGAACACGTTCTTAGGGCATCTGAGGTGGCCCAGGCGTCACGTTACCTATTCTTACGCTCCACTTCCCTAGCTGCTCTGGCATACAGTCATTTCCATCTCATCATAACATGGATCTGCAACTCACACAGCTGTAAACAGGAAAAGTTGTTTATTTGCAATAAGGCTTTCATTACATTTGTCCAGGAATGCCTTCAAAGAACTATTTGCTATAAGCAGAGTATGGTGAGTGGGAGTTTTAAATGACATTGCTCCTTCCCAAACATTAACTGTGTGCATTACTATTGGGGAAATGTGCACTAATTTACATATTTATGAATTAAGACACTGCTGCATTGATTTTCATGTTGGATCTGATCACCAGACACTAAGACAAAATCCTGAAAGCTTTAGCAATATGGGTAAACTTTTCTCATAGGAACAAATGAAATTCCTACAATGGCAGGATTGAGCCATTAGAAACAGGTCTGTATAGTGGGTTCTAGCCCACGAAAGCTTATGCCCAAACACATTTGTTAGCCTTTAAGGTGCCACAGGACTCCTTGTTCGTAACTCTGTAAATGTGGTTCTTTTTCTTTTCATTTTTTAAAATTTTATTTTTCTGTGTGAATGAGAATAAAATAGGCATTCTTGTTAGGTATGTATCTAACCCAAGGAGGAAACTATTGTCTTCATGCTTCCCTCCCTCTTTCATTTAAAAAAAAGTAAATCAAAATCATTAGCATCACTGGAGTTAACTTTATTTTAATTGTACAGTCCAGTTTAGCATTACATTTTTATACATAATGTACAGCTTTTTGAACGTCTTTCCTTGTTCCAACAGGCACAGTCACTGTCCCCTCTGCCCTGTGCTTGACTATCAACCGCGTTACCCTACAGAAGCAGTAAAATCCAGATTAGTTCATTGTTTTTATCATAAATTATAGCACATGGTACATTAAAAGGGATTATTTTTAGAAACATAAATCCTTTAGAAATGTTGAGGGAGATTCCAAATATGTGTAGTAACGAGGATATGCATGTTACACAGCAAAGGGGATAATAAAATGCTCAAGGACTTCTGCTCCTGTCAAGTTGTAAATAGTTGAAGTGTAAACTGCAGTACCGCTTACTGGAATGAATGTTTGCATACACAACTCTAACCCTCCCATAGAACTGATTAGCAGTGATGTGCTAGTGAGAGGAGGCCCGGAGAGCCACTTGTTTAAATTCTGTCACCAGAATGAGGAAAGAGCTGGACTGAATTCCTTACCTCTTACAGATTGCCATCCCATCGCCAGGCCACATATGTACCCCGGGGCACAGGGTTCACCACAGGGGGAAGGAATCTGGTTTCTTGTTAAAACTCTGACAGTGCATCCAATTCAGTTAAAAGAAACAGGAAAATAGAAGTTAAGTTTCTTGTTAGAAACCTTGGTTCTATTCTGGAGTTCTTACTCAGTTCATCCACTGAATCACAGCTTTAAAGTTAACTGTACAGTCTGTGCTCAGGTATCAGTTACACCCATAACTGTCTGCATTATAGATT
Source organism: Pelusios castaneus (assembly GCA_007922175.1). Taxonomy (NCBI): domain Eukaryota; kingdom Metazoa; phylum Chordata; order Testudines; family Pelomedusidae; genus Pelusios; species Pelusios castaneus. Next base: position 953,551 of record ML685840.1, on the reverse strand, counting down.
TATCTGTATTGCAGGTGTCCATTGTTCCAATATCAGATTTTGTCATCCAGCTGGATTTTCAGCTCTTGGCCAGCATATGCTTCTGCACAGGGAATTTGTATGGGCAGATTGCACTGTGGCTAGGTAAAATGGTTATGATGCCAGAAATGAAGTGGTACTTGCCCCCAGTACATCATCTCTTTCACCTAGGCATGGTGGCATTTGGCACCTCCAAAGTCTCTCTGGCTGCGTCTACACTGGTAAATTAAGTCAACTTAAGCTTGCTTAAGTTGACTTAATTTACCCTGTATCTACACTACAGTTTCCTTAAGTCAATTTAAGCAAGCTGCTTAAGCCGACTTAAGGAAAATAAACTCGACTTAATTAAAATTAAGTCGGCTTTATAAACCACCTTCTTAGTAGACCTAAGGCTTAAGTCGACTCCCTAGGGTCGACTTAAGCCAGTGTAGACAGGGGGTAGCCCTAAGTCGACTTAGGGCTACCCCAGGGCTACACCAATGCCCTCCCTGCTGGGGGGGGGGGCACAGAGGGAGCCTGGCATGCCCCCCACAGGGCAAGGCAGAGCCCCGCCCACCCTGCCCCTATGCCCTGCCAGGATCCCTGTCCCCCTTTGCCCCATTGTACCTAGGTACAATGGGGCAAAGGCTGAGCCTCCTGGCATTGGGCAAGGGGTGCCCCTCTGCCCCCGTGGACCTCCCCTAGGTCCCCCTAAGCCCCTAGAAGTTGACCTAGGCGTCCAGTGTGGACGCTCTAGGTCGACTTTTTAAGTTCCCCTTTAAGTCGACTTAATTTTTGAGTGTGGACACACTAAGTCGACTTAGTCAAAGTCGACTTAAATTACCAAGTGTGGACATAGCCTCTGTGGTGAGGTTCAGCACAGGTGGGGGCTATACAAAAATTAAAAGATGAATCCTGTGTGAGGCAGTACTCAATGCTGTCAGTGATAGCATTGTTCCCTCCTCACATACTCACACAGCAGTACAATATAATGCAAAAGCAGCTGTGTCCTTTCCCCACGGTTTGATGTGCATGTATAGTATTTTTTTATTAATGGATATATGGTATATGAATGATCATGTAATGAAAGACTCTGTTGTAGTGTTTATGAACAAGGAGGCAGCTATAAGGCTGCTGTGGGGAAATTAGCTCTGAGCAGGGTTATCAGAGGCGAATTTAATCCTCAGTTACTTAGAAGAAGTACTCATTTGTGCCTTCTGAGAGGAAAATAAAACATATTGCCAAAGTACAAGATTTGTTGATAGAGGATAATAGAACACATTAAGAATCAAACCAAATACTACATATTCGATTTTGTAAATGGTTGCATCTTTTCACTCTTTTCCTACAAGACAAATTTTGTGATGTCATTGGAAATGAGATAGTCCTTAAGGAAATAGAATGGGAAGTAAATTCTGGGTGAAAATGCAACATATTATTTGAAAAAAATGATGACCATAAGTAGTGGGCTAAAGCATGGAGAGAAGATCCTCTTCTGTGTTTGAAGAGGAACACTGGACTGTGTCTTAGAAACCACATTTGAATGTAGATATTGACTGTGAGGGATAAAGATAGACTTGAATGCTAATCACAATGAATTGTTGTCTGATGGAAAGAGAATCTTAATCTGTTACAAAATTGAGCCCACAGGTGTCATCAAAAGGCAGTATTTCACCCACAGATGGAGGCATTCCTGGGAGGAAAATGGAGGTGGCTAGTTAGATTCTAGGGAATATGAAAATTAAGGACCATGGAAAGAATAATGCACTTTGCAGTCCAAATTGCACTCAACTTTTGCTCCCATCATTTTTTCGTCATAGAATACACTTCAGTGCTCCTGCTATATCAATATTTGAGTTGGTAATGCCATAAGTTTTAAAATTTAATCTACTGCTCGTGGATAAATTGAAAAATTAGAGATGCTTATTGAAGAGCAGGGCTGAATAAAATGAATTAAATTCTGTTAATATGTATTTGAACAATTGTACATTAAAGTAAATACATGTGTAACACTCAGGAAAATGCAGCTCAGTACACCTTTCTGAATCAAGAAAGTTAACGTGCAGTACATACTGGTATACAGCCCCCTATTTTTTAGTTTTGAGAGCTCTACAAAATATAGTTTTTCAAACAAGGCAATGGGTTAGTTCTAATTTAGGACTACATTCAGTGCATGCCAAGAATACATGAATGGGGATAAAAGGAAATACAGAACAGAATGGAGGAAATAGAGAAATGAATGATGGAGAAAATGAAAGTTGAGAATAAAAGAGGGTAAAAGATATGAGCAATGGAAGCAAGAAGACATATGGTTGTGTTTTATTTATTCATGTTTGTTTGTTTTATAGCATTTCTCAGGCAGATGCCCCACAGCAGAGTGTGTGTGTGTGTGTGTGTGTGTGTGTGTGTGTGTGTGGGTGGAGTGGATGTCAACAACATGGCTTGAGTCACATCAGAGTCCCAAACAGAGCTATTTCAGTGGGCTAGCTACGAGGCTAGGGATTTTGTGTGCTACCTTTTCTGCCCTCACTTCTGTGCCATGTTAATTGAGTTTCTGAAAAAAAAGGTAACATGCCCAGACTAGGGATCAAATTCTGCCCTTCCTTATGCTGCTTTGAACACCACCCCAGTGAAGTCAGTAGTTCCATTATGTGTGCTAGTCTAAACAAGTGCAGAATTTGGCTCTGCTTTGAGTGTTATTTTGGGAGTGAAGAATCACTAGTAAATGTAGATCTGGAGGTTTGGGAGGGGTTCTGTAATGTACTATAGCTATAACTAAGACAAAAGGGGATATATTCTGATATGAGTTGTTTTCACCATTGAACCTTGTCAGTGTGAATCAGCTCATACTTTACCCCATGCAAGCAATGGAGAATAAGTAATAAACACTGCATTTGTGTTGGTAGATCCTTGTGGCATGTGGGCTGTTGGTGTAGCATTGAACTGTTGATGAGGACATTATTGCTAGGCATAAGTGATTTGATTAATGAGCCAAGTATTTTTTTTTTTTTTTTTTAAATTATGTGCCACAGTAAAAGGTAATTGTTTTCTCAGTGATTGACTTAGGATAGAATGAAAACTTTAAAAATACCATATAAATATATTGAGGGTACCTTAAAAGGATAAGAAAAATGTGACAATGATTAGCAGCTATTTGCCAGTAGTCAACCAATAGGGAAACTAGAAAATCTGCCAGTCATTTAGAATATGAAACTGAATGGGCAAATAGTTTGATATTCTAAATGACTGGCAGATTTGCATTTGTCCTTTTGGACGCTAGCTATTGTGATGTACGTGCTACATGTTAAGTCAAGATTGCTTTGTACTAGTGGTACTGTGGTTACATTTTGGGTTCTGTGGTTAAATAATTAGTGTTGCTCATTGTTAGCTCCTTTGGATTATATGGCTAAAAAACTGGTATCCTTCTGCTTGCTCATTCCTTTTTAAGATCAGCTGTGGCTTTTTATTTCTTCTTTCAATTTTTTTTCATAATTTTGTGATGTCTCTAGATCAGAGATTCTGTGACAGTTTATGACTCCATTCTGCTGGTGATTGCTTCTTCAAACAACACCCCCCTTTCCCATCTATCTTATGCATGTGTTTAAGGTGAACAAGTTGAGGGTTTGTTTGCATTGTTGCAAACTAACCCTGACAATGGCTCTCCAGTCAAATACCATGTGTGGGAGCAACAACTTGTAACCCCGGAAACCTTCTATGCTATTAGCATACAGGATTTCTGAAAAAAACAAATTTCAGTGTTACAGGTGCACTTTGCTTCAGTTTGTTTGGTAAGTGGTGTTTCCCCTCCTTTCTTATCCAGTGTTGTAGACCAGAAGTTCTCAAACATTTTCTCTGCATGACCCCATTTTCAGGTGTGTTGTTTTCCACCACCCCTGATAGCAAGGAATGTATAATTTAAAAATGATGTCTCCCTGCGGTATGACCTCACATGTACTGCAAGGAGGATCTTATACATTGGACAAACAGGACAGTCTCTGCGCAAAAGAATAAATAGACTCATATCTGACATCAGAAAAAACATTAAAAAAACCAATAGGGGAATGCTTCAATCTTCCTGATTACTCCATCAATCATCAGTAAATAGCCATACTTAGGCAAATGGATAACAAATCAAAGCTTCAAAGAGAAACTGCAGAATTGGAATTCATATGCAGATTTGACACTGTCAACTTAGGGTCATCTTTCTAGAACTTGTCTACGTGGTAAATTACTACGCATCAAGCCAGGGTGTGAATGTACAGTGCATTAGCTTGCCATGCATTAACATCTCCTGTGGACACTGCTCCAGCACAGAGAAAGTCATAGGTGTTGTATAGTAAGCCGCACTCTGGAACTTCCACTGTGCTATAGCAGAGTGTACAGAGAATGTTACTGAGTGTGTGGCAAACTGATGTAATGTGGATTCACACCCTGGGTTGCTAGGGAGTAACTTTGCCATGTTGGCAAGCTCTTAGTCTTCAGATCATGAAATTTTAGAACAAGCAAAATCCTATTTCATCACCCTTCCAATGAAGATTGATACCTAAAACCACCTTCAGCCCTTTATTCTTCTTCTAGTTTCTAAAGTATTCATATTCACATTTGAGAGCATTCCCAGAAGCAGCGCTTTCCATTTGTTTCAGCAAATTCTCTATGCATGAGATGAGGAAGATCCATTGTGTTGGAAGTAGATGGAGTCTATTATGGCATGTGAAGGAGGCTGAAGATGCAGTTCCTATATCAGCAGAAAAATTAACTGCTGTATTGTGTTTGAGCAACTTGCAGCACTGATTCTACAGAGGGTCTTCTTTTAGCAGTATAATTTGAAATGGCTAATAACACTTTAAGCAGCTTTAAAAGCATTATTCTTGCTTTTATTGTGTTGGAAACTATATTTAGGTTTCATAAAAGCCAATAGCTAAAATTAAAAAGGTATGATATATTTAAGCTAGTTAATCACTAGATATCTTTTCTCTGTAACTAAAGTACATGAAATATTAGCTTTTGTGTTTTTCTTGGAAGCTAAGGACACTAACAATTCTACCCTACTAGTAGAATTTTCCAGTCATTTACCACAAAATTGACCCTACACCCATGTTTATGGGTTGAGTGAAACAACATTGAAGCTGGTGAGTGTAGCAGCTGTCCTTCATTTGAGATAAAGAAGGGCCTCAAGCCAAAACACAAGCCCATGTCACTGCCTCGGCATAAAGGCCCACCTGAGTTTATCCAGAAATTAGAATGGTGTAGGTGAAAGGTTTTCTCTGCATATTGGTAGAGATATGTGTGTAAAAGAAGGAGAGAAACACACAGAAGCAGAGAGATGCAGTGAGGAAGCTCTCGACAGCATCTAAATAAGCACTGAGCATTGCCGTGAGAAAAGCATAGAGAAAGCTTTTTAGGTTGAGCGCTGGCTGACAGGGGCTTGGAACTGTGAACAAAGAAACATTCTTGTTCTTCGACTACTGTGTACAGGGAACAGGATTTTATACATTTTTTACAAATAATCAGGGTTAATCACCAGATATCCAGCTCCACCATAAGTTTCTCCTCCTAGCCAAAGCAACTCACAGGACCCTGAATTTTGGCTAGTCACTTGGTTCAAAAGTAGACATGTAGACAAGATCACCTGAACCAATCAGCGTACAGGGGCTGAAAACAGAAGGACAAAAAACCCCCTTCGTATAGCAACTACAAATTGACAGGATGAACCCAAGCCAGCAAAGGCACTTGGATGCATCTGAACAGCAGACAAGAGTTTACACAGCAGCTGAGCACACAGCATGTGAACAGGAAGGCTGGAACATAAACCCCAGAGCTGTTTTTTGCTGAAGCATTGAAAGCGCTGCTACTTCTGTGTATGCTTTCCTTGCTGATTTTGCAAATGGAAGAATTGCCTTCCCCTTTCCCCTACCCCCAAAAGTTTTGCTTTTAGTAGCAGAAGCAGAAATAAGCAAGGTCGGAGTATTTGAAAAATGAAGAGCAGCTTTAAATTGTACATGTGTGAACATACAGATAATTTTCAAACTGCCTTTTCTTTCCTCTCAAAATGGCCACTGTACATATCTCCAAGAGGTAGTGTTGCCCTTACAGTCCTGTCCTGAACTTCCTTCTACTGCTTCAGAGAAGTAGAATTGTTTCTTTTTCCAGACTAATACTCTCTAGATACCATTTGGCTAAATTAATAGCTATAGCCATTAAATTAAGTAGCAACTGAAAAAACAAATTTAGTAATGGTGAAGAGGGGATATGGAGTGGGGTGAAAACTTTATAAATGTCTTGTGATAAACAGATGTTCTCACTGAAGTTTGGAGTTAACTCACCCTTCCTGAACAGCAGGGAGAAATGGGGAATGAGGGGGCAAGCAGAAGACTGGTGGATGTGGTTATAAAGTGAGCATATGGAATCTGCCATCTAAGTGGCTCGTCAGATGCATTCATTCCTCAAATCAGTGTTTTTATTGATTCATGCCCGATAGTGAAACCACAGTAACACAGCAGACCCGCAAATCAGTAACTCTATCATCCTCATGCTCTGATTAACTGGGGTGTTTTAAACTCATATTACCCATAGAGAAAAACCTCGATTTTCTCTTTCCTCTTGCTTTGTCTCCTCATTCTGGGTCCTTCCTTAAGTCAAGGCAATAATCAACACACCTTTCCACTGTTATCTTCCCTGCACCCTGATCCCTTCTCAAAAAATCACAGCCTATACTCATTCCTTCAGTAGCTATTAAACTTCCTTAGGAAAAGTATTTTTCAATCCCCTCTTTCAGAGCACACCCCTGCTTATTATTGATACGTTGTCAGTTTCACAGTGCTGAAGTTGCCTTTTTACAATAATCTCACAGACCCTCTTGTGCTCCTCATTTTTCTTGAACTCTGTTGTCTTTAATAAAATTGATTATGATTGTGGCCTTCTTGATTACCTGGTAGAGTTAAATGGCATCACAGCCATTTTGTTCACTTATATTTTTACTTTTTCAACCAATACTTTTTGTGACAGGGAGTACACACACTTCTTTCATACACCTTCCAATATGGTGTTCTGAAGGGTTCAGGCCTCAAACCAATCTCTTAAACTTGGATTATCTGTACCATGCAGGCACTGCTGAAGATTTTCTCTCTTTCATTCTTTTGGACCTTTCATAATTTTCAGTTTGTCTGAACTTTCTCAACATTTGTAATTTTTTTGTAAAAACTCAAATCAAGCATTCAGATAGCTACCTGCTAATTTGATATGAAGAGTTTTTTAACCAAATTCCATCACCTTCTTTGTAGTGAAGCATCTAAGTTCAAATCTCCTTCTCTTTGATTCTGTTGTCAGGAACTGTGTTTGACTTCAAGCTAAACTCTCATTAAAGTATTTTACTGAATTTTTAGGGACACATAATGGAGGATTATCAAAAAGGATGAACCTTAAGAAAGACAGAGAAGGGACAGAGGAAAAAATTATGAGGAAGAAGAAAAAACAAAAATGTTCCACAAGGTAGAATGAAAAGGGGCAACAATATGAGATACAATATACTCAATCATTCTCATCTATACACTGATGTGTCATGTGCAGGCACAAGACTGCATTTTAGGATTATGATTCTGAACTCTATTTTTGCTTCCATTGTCTCTTATGTTTGGAATTCTGTCTATTGTTTCTACATAGGACAACTATCTATACTCTCATAATTTCTATCCATGTATTCAGGTCCAGTCATCTGGAATGCTATAAATCTCAACTCCTGAGGCTTCAGTTTGTTCAAAATCCAGTGTTCTCCTACATCGGGAAAAGGAAACATATCTCTTCCACCCTCAGAAATATTATCTGCCTTCTTGTCCATTCTAGAATGAAGTACAAATCTCCCTCTTAGTCTTCAAGATGTATGAATTTATTTCCTTTTCTTTCCAGTCTGATTGTTTTATATTCTCCTTTCTTTTCTCTGTGATCTTCATTTCAGACTTAGTTCTGATCCATCTCCTTTTCCACAGCAAATTCTTCTCACTTGTACTCTCTGCACCCACTTAATATCCAACACCTTGACTGTTTTTTGGTGGGTTTTTTTTTTCATATCCCACCTATTCTCTGTGTACTCTTACTCTTTGCCTCTATTCAGGAGAACCACGTATGCACATGCTTACATCCATAACTATTCAAGACAGCTCTGAAGCACATGCTTATGTGCTGTTCTGAATAAGGGTGCTTTCCTGAATTGGGACCCCATCACACACTCAAATCTCACTCCGTAAATGTTCTTGTTTCCTTGTGTTCTATCACTGGGGTTACTCAGCTAGGAATAGTGGCAGAAATCTGACCTCTTAATGCTGTAAACTCTTCAGAGCAGGGATTCCATCTCTGTTTCGTAAAACACTATACCTATTGCTTGGTTCATATAGGGGACCGCTGATGTGGCTTGGAGTTAAAATAGTGCTAAAAGTTGGTGGTATTGTAAACAGATGGTGGTTAGACTGTTCTATTTGTGTACATTTTAAAAATAATCATTTTCCCTTCTTGTAGTTTTTATTAGAAACAGGGACTCCAAAAACAGATTTGTTGGAATCATAATTGCTTTCTCATTGTCAGAGTCATAGTTCACATATGTTTCTTGTGAAACATTTGTTTAGCACTTAACATATGGGAATATTTGCTCCTTCCTTTTCAAGGAGTTTATCTCACTGATCGAGCTTATAATTTTATAAATATTGTATTCATAGCCTGTTCAGTTTATGCCCATAGGTGTTTTGTCACCATGATTTTCTGTGTCCTTAGCAGGTGTGAGATTTCTTCTACTGTCTGTTACTGTATTTCAGATGCAGGTTTTCATTTATAACAGTTATATGGTTAAAAATATTTAAACGAGCAGAAATTGATTTTCTCAACTACGCTGTTTCTCTTGCAACACTACTATATGGATAAAGGACAGTGTGATGTATTCCTGCTCAAATGCAGATTACTTTATTGCCAATTGCTTGTTACCATTGCTGTTTAATTATTAATTCTATTGGCATTGCCTAGAAATTTACAGTGTACATTTTCTGAAATAACTATTTTATTTTAGCAAAAGCTATATACGTCACTGTGATTGAAAGTAAAACTCCATATGTTGGTGTTTTGTGATATTTTCCATGGACTGTGCTACAATTAACAATAAAGTTATTATCATAAGGCATACTTTATAGGGAATTATGTTAATAAACAAAACACTACTGCACGTAATTAAGAGATTTATTATAGTGGTACAATTAGGGGGCCGACAGGTCATGCTGACATCTTCTGTAAAGGCCACAATACCCTTGTCAGTTTAAAAATAATAATAATATTGTCACCGCCACTATCACTCCCCCTCCTCCACTCAAAAAGCTTCCCACACGTCCTCCAATTTATAACATTGTTTGCTCTCAGCATGTTTTTTGTTGTCTGCCTACTTAGACTATACACTCTGTGGGGAAAGAACCATATCATGTTCTGCATTGGCGTACAGCACAGAGCTCTCTGTGGACCTCAATAACACTGACACGACTGTATCTTCAGTGGAGTTGGACTGGAATAATTGAGGGTAGAGTTTGTGCTCTTGATTCTAGTGATGCTTTTAGCTACTCAATGAAAGGATAAACTATTGCTAGACAGAGCAGGCTTCAAGTAATGAGAAATACTATATATTGACTTAGCAGGAATGAATTAAACATATCTTTAAAGAGACCATTTCTCCCAAAACATTTTAAACCAAGAAAGGATGTAGTCAGAAAAACATCATCTAGGCCTTATCACTTCCCACAAGTGGCTGATCTGCCTGCCTGAAATCCTGGCAAGGTGGCAGATGACAGTGATCAAGAAAGCAAAAGACATGGTAAAAATGCAACTCCATTGGGGGATCCAGGAACTTAGGTCACTCGTGAGGCAGTGAATGTACTATCTGGCTCTTACTCTGCTTTGTATTTGTGTTTATGTTTCTTAATCTACTTAGCAGTACTGGGCAATAGTGGTGAAAAGTTTAGACGTTAATGGCAAAATTCCCATTGAGTAGGCCAGCATTCCTCCCTTCAAGTTTTGCTTAGCAATGTCCCTGCAGACATTCGGCTAAATAAAATGGATATACGCCTTAGAGCTCCTGGGGAAAGTGAGTGTGAATAGGTGGCTACACCACATGGGTCTGAGGCCTTGTACACACTACAAAGTTATTGCACGATAACGCCCTTTATTGCGCGTTAAGAGGCACAGCGTACACACACAAATCACTGTTGTTGCGCATTAACAGCCCTCTTACCGCGCAACATGTAAACCACCAAAATGAGGGTGGTAGCGGCTAACGCAGAACAGCTATTGCGCGATAGTCCGTGTGTGTACGGTTACCACGCAATGTGAAACCTTCGGAAATGGCCCACAATTCCAATTCCATCCCTTCTGCACTTCCTTCTGTACTCTGTGGCTGTGACGTCACTTTACCCGCCCTCCCATCAGTCCCGGGAATTTTTGAATTCTTCACTCTTCCCGTTCGCTTGCTGTGGAGTACTGCTGTGTGTGCTCCAAGATCAATGGCGGCTCATCGCAGCAAACGTGCTCCAGTCTGGACAACAGCAGAGATGCTTGATCTGATAGGCATTTGGGGAGAGTCCGCTGTGCAGGCACAGTTACATGGCAGCCGGCGGAATTTCGACATTTTTGGCCAGATTTCTCAGGCAATGACAGAGAAGGGGTACGAGAGAGACACTCTGCAGTGCCGGTCGAAGGTGAAGGAGTTGCGGATTACGTACCACAAAGCCAGAGAGGCAAACTGGCGCTCCGGCTCAGCACCGGCTACATGCCGATTTTACAAGGATCTGGAAGCAATCCTGAGTGGCGATCCCACAACCACCGACAAAAGCTACCGTAGACACGTCAGCAATAGCCCCTGAAAAGGACACCAGAGCAGACGGTGACGAGCTATTCATTGATGAGGATGTGGAGGAGGAAGACGACATGGACGGTGATAGCGGTGCACCCGACCTAGGGAGCCAGGAGCTGTTCTCCACACCGCCTGACCCAAGCTGCCCAGATTCCCTCTCCATGCTTTCTTCGGAGGCAGCAGAGGGGAGCCCCGGTAAGTTTCATCAGCAGTGGCTTCTATGCTACCAGTATAAGCTTTGCGGGTAAATGAAGAGCGGGCAGGAAATAGGCGTTTTTAGTTTCATCCTTTCTTTTCTTTTTTGGATGGGGGGGTTTACCCCGCATTACATGAGCAGTGCATCAATGCATGCAGTAATTGCCAAGAAATCATCTCCATTGAGATCACTGAAGGTGTCCTCGATGTACTTCCACAGCCTCCTAGTTAAATTTGATGGTAGAGCGACCGTTTCCCCTCCCCCATAGAGGGAAACTCTCCCTCGCCAGTTGCAAAGCACGACCGCGGGAACCATGGCCGCACACAAGCCAGCAGCGTACGGTCCCGGCTGAAAAGCAGTTACATGCAGGATATGCATTCTGGCTTGCAGTGGCACTCTAAGCAGCGAGATATCGGCTTCCATGGCAGTGCCCTATGTGAAATAATCGCCCCAAGCACTGCAAATAGTTTGAGGAGCTGTGTGTCTTGTCTCTGCAACCCTGCCCTCCCTTTTCAAAAGCCCTTTCAGTCCCCGGCAATGCCCTGTCCCGTGGGCACAGTGGAATGTGGCGGGAGAGCATCTTACCGTCTCCCTAACCAAAGTGAGAACAATAGCACTACTCGTAATGTTTCATTTTTCCGTAGAAACGACCTTCGCAGGTCGGTGGTCTGCGCCAGCTGACCGGCTCAGACAGATAAGGAGGAGGCCTCGCAGGAGCAAGGAGGATATCTTCCAGGAGCTGATGCAGTCCAACGAGGCATCCGCAAGGGAGACTAGACAGTGGAGGCGGGAGTGCCGGCAGGAGCGCAAAGAAAACAATGGGAAAAGGCAGAAGCAGAAAGATGCCCTCATAAACATCCTCCAGGAGCAGACACAGCTGATGAAGACCATGGTTGGTCTGCTCCAGGCTCGCCCCCCCCGCAGCCACAGCAACAGTTTATGTCCCCCGTGCCCCATTCGCCCCCCAAGCAGTTCTTTGAAGCCCAGGGACACCCCTGGTATAATGTTACCTCCACTCTTGCACCAAGCGATGGCATTGAGACACGCACCTACACACACCTATAGCCCCTTCTTCATGCACTGTTAATATTTAATGTTCCATAATAATAAAACTGAAACGCTTGAACACTGCACAGTCTGTTTATTGATGCACCATAAGATTTGTTGATGCATGTTTGGTATTCATTCACTCAAGCATAGTAAAGTACACAACCCCCTCTCCGCCAATGATAAGCACCCAATACTACGCGGGTACACTATTGCCCAACAGTATAATGCATCCTATAAGTCCCCATGACTAAAATGCTCCTTCAGTGCCTCCCTTATGCGCATAGCTCTCAGCTGTGCCCCCCTGATACTCCTAGTGGCTGGCTGCTGGAAGGCAAACTCTAGCCGCTCAGCCTCCATGTCCCAGGAAGGGGGAAATTTCTCCCCCCGATTTTCACAAACATTATGCAGGACACAGCACACTGCAATGACGGCAGGAATGTTGTCCTCATTTAAGTCTAGCCTCCCATACAAACATCGCCAGCGCCCTTTTAAATGCCCAAAGGCGCACTCAACGGTCATTCGGCACCGGCTTAACCGGTAATTGAAGCGCTCCTTGCTGCGATCCAAATTTCCAGTATAAGGCTTCATAAGCCAAGGCATCAGTGGGTAGGCTGGGTCCCCTAGGATGACTATGGTCATCTCAACATCCCCAACAGTAATTTTATCATCGGGGAAGAAGGTCCCTGCTTGCAACTTCCGGTACAGTCCCATGTTCCTGAAAATGCGAGCATCATGCACCTTACCCGACCACCCCGCATTTATGTCAGTGAAACACCCCCTGTGATCCACGAGTGCCTGAAGCACCATGGAAAAGTATCCCTTCCTATTAATATACTCGGTCGCCAGATGCTCCGGTGCGAGAATAGGGATGTGAGTGCCACCTATTGCCCCCCCCACAGTTCGGGAATCCCATGTCTGCAAATCCATCGACAATCTCCCGCACATTTCCCAACGTCACTGTCCTCCTGAGCAGAACACAATTAATGGCTCTGCACACTTGAGAAAGTGCTAACCCGACGGTCGACCTGCCGACTCCAAACTGATTTGCGACCGAGCGGTAGCAGTCTGGAGTCGCCATTTTCCACAGCGCGATCGCGACACGTTTCTCCACGGTGAGGGCGGCTCTCATTTTGGTGTCCTTGCGTTGCAGGGCAGGGGCTAGCTCCTCACACAGTTCCATGAATGTGGCTTTCCGCATTCGAAAGTTCTGTAGCCACTGGTCATCATCCCACACCTGCAAAATGATGCGGTCCCACCACTCTGTGCTCATCTCTCATGACCAGAACCAGCGGTGCACCGTGTACAGATGCTCTGTGAAGGAGCTCAGCGATGCGGTGCTGTTGTCCTGCATGGCAGTCACCAGCCCGGAGTCATCCGAATCCTGGTCTGATTCGGAGCTGAATGCATACTGTGCCACTAGCTGAGATGTATTCATTATGCTGAAGGCGACAGTCGAGATCAGAGCTGGATCCATGTTGCTGCAAAAGGACTTCCGGGAAGAAATGCGCTAAAGTTGAAAATGGGCGCGAGTTGCTAGTAGCAACTGTCGTGACGCGAGGGGAACAGAATGCACCATGGGAAAGCAAGACTTTACCCAGGGTGCACAGCGCTACCCTTCTTCTTCCCAGGAGTCTTAGCAAAAATTCGGGATGGAGGGAACTGTGGGATAGGTTCCCACAATTCAATTGGGTTTCTTGTGGAATTGCGAATTGCGTGGGGGGGGGGGAGGGAGGCTCTGTTCCGTCACAGGCAGCGTAGTGTGTACACGATCTTGCGCAACAAAAACCACGTGACTTTTAAAGCGCAACGGGCTTATTGCGTGATTATTCCTGTAGTGTGTACATGGCCTCAGACTTACGCTGTCAGCTAACCAGCGTTTCACTACAAAAGCATGGTCTTTCTCAGTAGAATCACGAGGATAGCTAGACCTTATCCCGGCTGGAATCCCCGTGCATTATAATCTTACCCACTGCTTTAGCCTGACTCTGAGTTCAACTTTATGGAGCACATAGGTATTATGAGGGTGTTTTTCATGGGGATACTTCTTTAGTTATTTTCATGATGTGGACCAGAAAAATCAATCAGATTTGAAAGTATATGCCCTTTATGTATGGAAAAATGTAATAAGTTTTACATGTCGGTTTGCGTTTTGCCTAGTCACTCTTAGATGCGAAGAACCAATCTATCTTTCAGTCATCAGTGACTGGTTTTTGAGGCATTGGATCCAAAAATTGCCTACCTTGTGTTACCTTTTAATGTTTGAAAATAAATCCATTACATACAGCATGCAACTCTGCTGTATCTGATTGTTTCAGTGAGTTTTGGGAGCATGTCAGGGAAGATATCCTGCAGTTTTTGTGCTTTTCACGTGTAAATGTTTAATCAACCCTAGTTGAGATGTAGTGCAAAAGTGCAAGTACTTTATGCTCATGGTTTCTTTTCTGTTGTTGCAGTGATCTGCTGTCCTCAGAATATCTTGAGAGGCATATCGAGCATGGAGGAAAAACAGTGGAAGTTAAAGTAAGAGTTTGCTTGGGGTTAGGAAAATTTCCGCACCAGTTTTAAAACAGTTAACTTTTAATATTTAATGAATATTCCCTGATTTCCCTGTAAGCAGTGAATTCTGATTTTAAGGTATATCACTCCACTGAGTTTGGCAAGTTTTGTATAATCTAATTTTAAGCTTCTTTTTTATTTAACATTACATGAATATGCATGAAAAATTATATGCGTGAGAAATGTACATGCTATATAGTTCTTTTTACTTTCCTTTGTTCTAATAAGTATGTGCTGAAGAAAGTGCAGCAACGACTCCCTTATAGAATACATGACATAAGCTTATTAAAAAGCTGGGATTGCTGTTTTTATGGTTTCCCCGTACATTAGAGGACAGCAAGTTATATTGGATGATAGTTCCAAATATCTAGCCATCTTGAAATAGTAGGTTTCATTTGTAGGTTTGTTGAGATGCCTATGAAATGTTAGTGTTATAGTTGTCGCCTAAGAAATATGTCATTACAGGTCCTTTTTGCAGGGTGTTAGTTACTGTTCTCTCACTCTCAATGTTTATATTCATTCAATGAAAGTCAGCTTGATGTTCCATTTTGTCTCTCTGACTACATCAACTGTACTGCAAATATATTTAAAATATTCTTGTCCACCAATGCTACGTATGTTTGTCCGTAACATGAGATTTTACAAAACCATCAGTAATTTCAGAAGGAATAAAGTTAAATCAGTATTTACATACATCTCTCCAAGTTGCTGTGAAAGTGTCTTCTGGCTGAATAGAAATCACTTCATGGTAGTAAGGCAATAAAACCAATGTAGGCAATACACAGCATATATGGTATTGAGAGTGCTTACAATAGTAGCTCTTTTTAAAGGACACTGTCAGGTCAAATGTGGCTCAAAATTTAGGTTTTGTAAAAAAAACAACCCTGAATTAGAGACTATCTAAATCCCCAAACAATTAGACGTTCCCTTACACTGACAGCAAAAGCAGAAATAGGAAAAGCAAAAATGGTCAACGAAACACACACAAACATTTGTGCTCTTCAGCTACTTAAGAATCAGCTAACCCCTCCCTAGCATTTGCAAATGTATTATATGCTTTTTGTTCCATAGTTTATATTTGTACATTGCCAAATTGAATGAACACACATGCACAAACACACACACAGAGTTCATTTAGATTGTAAAGATCATTTTCACAGTGAGCCTGTGCTATACAATATAGTCAAGTAATCTGACTCAAATCCAGATTTTGACTTAAAGCAGAAATAGAAGGTAGTTGTAGTTAATAAGAAAAAAATGTTAATCCATTTATCTGTGTAAGGAAATATATACAAATTAGCAAAGTTAAACATTTTTTAGCTGCCAGAAAGGCCTACATTACCAAATAAGGGACAAGTTCACATGAGTAGTCCTTCCTCAACTGCGTAATATCTTTGAAGTCAATGGGAGTACTCTGGCAAATAAAGACTACGTGCATGAGCAGGAGGTAGCAGGATTGGGCCTTTAAGACAGGATTATTCTTTTTTTTTGGACTGTGCACAACAGTCTAAAAGGGAGTGTCTCCTGAGCTACCCCATCCATTCATGATCACATGGACTGCTTTCCCTTCTGTTTTTAACTGCGCACCATCTCTACAGCATCTTCAGCAATTGTTTTCCTTGGACTAGACTGGCCTTCAAATCTGCTCTGAAGCATCACATTGTTGCAGAAGCAGAAGGCTGACTGGTTATGAATCAGAGAGTCACAGTTTTATCCCTTCTTCTCCCTTGGTGTATTTATGGGAAAAATAACCTGTACCAGCCCTTTTCTTGGTGTATCTTATTTCCCTTTCCACCTTTTGCCATGTCCCAGACTGGGGGAGTAATTGCTTTGGGAAGCCTGCTCTTCTCTGTAGTCTCCTACCATTCTGTAAGGTCCCCATCTTCAAAGCATCTGAGGAAGTGGGATTTTCTCCCATGAAAGCTCATGTGATAAATAAATGTGATAGTCTTTAAAACTTCCACAGGACTCCTTGTTTGCTTTACTTCTCTGTATTGTGACCTGTACTATGGCCCATGATGGCACTCATTAATTTAGCTTCTCTTACTGCTGTTTAATACCTGGAAGCAAAGGGGAGACCCAATCTGATGGCCACACATTTCAGAAGAGCTTATCATCACAAGTAGAGCAAGATTCTCAAAAACAACAAACCAAAAAAAGCAACAACTCAGCTCCCATTTAGACATCAAAATAAGTGGCTAGATTTTTCAGGATGTCAGTGCTAAGCACGCTTCAAAATCTGGCGGTTGCTTCAGTGCCTCAATAGGAGCCAAGCTTTTCTGAAAAAATATGACCTCAATTTTGTGTGCAGAGTACTTGAAAATCTGACTGTTGGCTCTTATAAAAATCTGGCCCCACGTCACAGCAACAGCACATTGTTGGTTCATAGATCAGAGTTTGTGAAACACTTCCATAAGATACTGAAAGAGAAAAAAGAAAAGTCCAGAAATGTTTATTATGCATATGAGGATCTGAATTTTGTAGGCGAAACTGTTCTCAAAATACAGATACAGACCTGAGGATGATGATGATTCATGACGATTCAGTGTTTTAAATTCTGTGCTTATTGTTTTACTGTGTCATAAAATCATCTTAACTGGGTGCTTGTTCTAAGAATAAACAAGTCAAAACATAGACATCAACTGACAAAGAATCATACAAATTACTTAAATACATGGTAAAAATGAAAAGGTTGCTGAAAGATCCAGTCTTGTAACAAAAATAAAGTACACAACAAAGAGCACATTGCTATGGGCCATTTTCTAAACTATCCAGCTCCATTTCTGAGAGCTGTCAGTTACATAACGAGGAGAAAGTTCCAAAGGGGTAGCTGTGTTAGTCTATTGCAGAAAAACAAACCGAGTCCTCTTGCACTTTTAAAGACTAACAGATTTATTTATCACATGAGCTTTCATGGGAGAAAATCCCACTTCGTCAGACGCTTTGAAGACTTCAATCTTAGACTTCAATTTATTATATATTATATATAATTATGCAGCATCTGACGAAGTGGGATTTTCTCCCATGAAAGCTCATGCAATAAATAAATCTGTTAGTTTTTAAAAGTGCCACATAACGAGGAAACTGAGTCTGGAGTACATTGAAGACCAAATCCTGCTTTCCTATTGTAAATGTGGAAGGCGCTGAACACATTAAAGCTTCTGTGATCCAACTGTATGAAGGGGGGGACCCTGTGAAGCTCCTACTCCTCTTGGGAAAAATATGGCTAGTTGTTAGAGTCATTATCAGTGCCAGAAGGGAGAAGAATAGGTATTTGAGGAAGGAAACCCCATGTGTTACTTCTACAGGAAGATCTGTTTCCATTATTGGTTTCCCTTCTCCTGTGATGAGCAAAGACAGAGGAGACCCCCTACTTCTCTTTTAACTAGGAGGGGGTGACAGGAAAAAACACCTCACTCTCCATTGTCAGCTCTCTCTCATTGACGGGGCAGTTGGAGGAGAAAACAGAGGCAACAAAATGGCCCTGTCAACTCCCTCTCCCTACCTGGCACTCCACAGTGTAGTGAGAATACTCCTGTTTTTAAAACTTTTTTTTTTTAAACAACACCGAAGTGTTTTTTCTAGCTTCATTCTTCCCCTTCATCACATAGCACAGTATAAGTATTGCCACTGCTGTCATCAGCAATATGGGAAACAGATGGGAGCGCTAATGCACTATGGGAATGCAGCTGTCTGCGCAGTCATTGCTTAGCAATATTACAGACGGGGATCTGCCAAAGGAGTAGACAGATGCTCACTCTAGCTCAGTGTTTCTAAATCTTTTTGGGTGCACCTACACTTATAAATTAAGTCACTTTAAGGAGGCTTAAGTCGACTTAAACTACTCCACGGCCACACTGGGATTTCCTTAAGTCGACTTAAGCAGTTCCTTAAGTTGACTTAAGGAAAAGTTAAGTCAACGTAATAACACCTCCTTTCAGGTCGACCTAATGCTTAAGTTGACCTCATTAAGTCGACCTAAGCCAGTGTAGATGCAGAGTAGCCCTAAGTCGACCTCCATGGCCCCCAGACCTTCCTCCTTAACCTCCCTCCCAGAGTTCCTGGCACAGGAAGAGCCTGCCTGGCCAACCACAGATGTCCGCCCCCGGGTCCTGGCCAGCCAGCAAGGAAGGCTGCCTCTGGGGCGCAGGACAGGGCCCCGAGGGAACAGGCACTCCTCCAGGCGCTCCAGGGACTGGGTCTGCCACTCGATGAGGTCGAGCATGTGCTCGACCCTCCCCATGGCCCAAAACCCTCGCCCCCACGGTTCCCCCATGCAGATCCTGCTCCCCACCAGGGCCCCAGAATTCCCCCTCACAGCCCTGGCTCCCCACCACTGCCCCCCCGCCCCAGCCTGTCCCAGGATTCCTGCCACTGGCCCCAGCCCCAGCTTCCCCCCACGTGTCCCGCAGGGCGGGAGGCAGACATGGCTTTTGGGGTAGGCAAAGGGGCCCTTTACTGCTTGGGGCCTTAGGCAGGCGCCTGCTTTGCCTATCCCAAAGGCCGCCTCTGCTGATCCATGACCTGCTCAGGCTCCGAATAGAGGCACAATGGGAAGGGGCTGAGCTCACTTCCTCTTTTGAAGGCATGGCCGGGGGAGGGGAGACCTTATCTGCTGCCACACTTCCCACAATGCACCCCTCCAACCCCCTCTCCCCCGCAAATCAACTTAAGAGTCTAGTGTAGACTCTACGTCGACTTAATAAAGGCGACTTAACTTTCTAAGTGTAGACATAGCCTTTGGTACCAGGGGACGGGCTTCCTATACTGTGTCAGGGAGGTTTCAGGCTTCCTATACTGTGTCAGGGAGCTCTCAGGGACCGGTGCCTGCTCTAGAAACATCGCTCTGGCTCATGCTTGCTGTAGAATTGATCACAACAACTATGATTTCTGAAGAAAATGGTCTGGGTGGTTTTCTTATTGCTTACAATATTTTGGAAATGGGGAGGGGGGAAGAAAGAAACATTTATAGTTCAAGGATTCAGTTGCTAAGGAAGGAAGGGATTTTTAGTGACAGGCCCCTAAATTTAACACCTCCTTTTGTAGTAAGAGAGGATTAATTCTAATTTAATTGTTGCACTATTAATTAGTATTTGTGGAGCACTTTGAAGATGAGAAGCATTATGCTCTTGTAATTGCAAAGTGCCAGAATGTCATTGTATGAGGCAGGGAAGCACATCTTCTTGTGAACTGCGCCTATTGCTTTGACAAACTTTAGGTCTGCAGGACCTTCAGTGTTGTAATAGCACCAGTCAGCAAGGTGAAATATTAAAACAAACAAACAAATGGTTAAGTTAGTTTTGTTTTTGTTTTGCCTGCATGTTAGAGCAGTTTTTCTTACCACCGGCCAAACGTCACAATCATCCTGATCTCTGAACTCCTTCTAGAGGCAAAGAGAATAATCAGTTAACAAGAAGCAGAAAAAGTCCTCATGCATTCCCTTTTCCTGATTGTGTCAGCAGAGACCCTTCCAGGTTCCAAGCACCCAAATGCTCTATTTGTATACCCTTTACATCACTGCAGTATATCTTTGTGTCCTTTTATCTTTTTTTAGGTTATCATTCTGTCACTGAGGCTGTCACTAAGATGAAAGACAAAGTATAGCTTGCAGTGCTGAGTAATCTACAACACAGGATTTCTCTCCCTTAGACTGAACAATTTATAGCTATTCAGTGACATTTTCTCTTCTAAAATATTTTCATTTTTTTCTCATTTCTTCACGTTAGAGCCACATGCAATCTGCTCAGCATCCTAACAGAATTATCATGTGAATCTACAAAGGTTCCTGGATAACAGTTTTGAGACAATTAAGCACAGAGCAAGTGTCCAAATTGGAGATATTAAATAGGTAGATTATATGTATATGTTTAGATAGAATGATAATTGTAACCTCAGGGCAGTTTCTCTTCATTTCTCAGGTAATCCAGTAAATCACAATGTAAGCAAGTATATTGACTTGCGAGAGTCATGGTGGATGTATGCATAGCTAAAATGGACAATAATGTTCCTTCTGCTTTAACCTCTGTTTCAAAAATTGATTAGGGTTTTAATATAATTGCTTTTAACTTGCACAATTTTTGAAGTGCTTTTGCTACTCAGTGAAACTCTGTTGTTTGGAAAATAATTAATTTTTATTAGTTCGCAACATATGCTTTATTAGTTCCCAACAGAATGCCTAGAGAGAGTGAAAGTACCCACTTACTTGTTTCTGTACAGACAGAAATCAGAGACTCAGTGACAAGCAGTGTATTAATCATAAGTGCACAGCAAGCACCACACAATTATAGTTCTTTGTTGATGTTTGTATTCATACATGTGCACCAAGCATCATACAGTTCCTAACAGGCCCCCAAACTTCAGGGCCAGGTAGAGTGCAATATATCAGACTGTATTACTGTGTCTCAGTGTTAAAGTGCTCTACCAAAGCCTCCCTGAGCTGTCTAGCTCTGTGGTAAGCTCTTCTGCTACCTCTTATATCTGGCTAATCAAACTCGGCAGACAGCTCTTCTGCTCCACACTGCTGGCAACTTTTCCCACTTTGTTTCACAGATGTTACGCAGGATACTGCAGGCAGCTATAATCATTGGGCTATTTTTCACACTGAGGCCTAAGCCTGTGAATAAACAATACCAGTACTCCTCCCATCTACCAAAAGCGCAATCAACTGACATTCTGCACCTGCTGATCTGGAAGTTGACTCTTTCCTTAGTGCTGTTAAGGTGGCTGGTGTATTAAGCAAGGGGTAGACTGTAACTCACAGAATCATTATTGGCATTTCAGCATCACCAGTGGTAATCTGCCGGTTGGGAAAGACAATCCCTGCTTGTAGCTTTCTGAGCAGTCCTGTGTTCTTAAAGATGCAAGTATCATGCAAGTTGCATGAAGGGAACGTGACTCCGCAGACCCAGTTGCCCATGTGTGACTTGTTTCTGCCTCACCATTGCCAAGACTTCTCAAAAGACAAAACGCTGGCTGGTCGTGAGTTCCACAGTGAAATAGCTACACATTAGAACATCACAATGGGCATCAGAAGAAGCACTCCGAGGCTATGTCTACATTTGAAAAGTTAGGTCGACTTTATGAAGTCGACTTAATAAGGTCGACTTTAAGTTGACTTAAAGTGGACCTTATTAAGTCGATTTAACACAAGTCAACTTAACTTTTCAAGTGTAGACATGGCCCCTTTTTGGCCTTATTAAGTCGACTTAATGTTTCAAGTCGACTTAAAAAGGTCCAACTAGGCACTACTCCACGTCTCCACTGGCTTAAGTTGACTTAATAAAGTCAACTTAAGTGCTAGTTCGAATTAAAACGAGGTGTTATTAGTTCGAACTAACTTTTCCTTAATTTGACTTAAGGAGCAGTTTAAACTGAATTAAGGAAAGCCCAGTGTAGATGCGGAGTAAATTAATTCGACTAAAGCCTCCTTGAGTCGACTTCATTTCTAAGTGTAGACACATCCCTAGTGAACATGTGGCATGCTGACACAAGGAACCAAGTATGTACATGCACAAATAATTCCAATTGTGGCAGCTTTATGTTGGCATAACTTGAGTTGGCAAAAGTTGGTAGTGTAGTCTTATTAAGTACCTATGGGTGAGATTAGGTATCTAACTTTAGGCCTTTAGACACTTAAATATTTTAATCCATGTTAATGCAATTGGAAAGTTGAAATTTTTAATTGCATAAAATTCAGAAAGTAACTTTAATTCTCCCTCCTTATTCATGTATTACAAAATAATTTTTTGTTACCGTGCCAAACAACACACATGAAGATGAAATGTTTAGACTATGCCTGTTTAAAGTTGACAGAAATAATTACAATTCCTTTTTATTATATTGTGCTTTTAGCCAACTCGTATGTATATCACCTAGTGCGTGTCATCATGATTTAAGATTGTTTAATGCATATGGGCAAATGGAAAGAGTACAGTGCTAGGAAAACTCTAACTCTGGTCCTGCCTTTTACATGATTAAAATCTCAGCCTTAATATGCCAGTATCATAGTTGGGGGTGGGGGGGACTGATGGTTGAAATAAAATATTCTCTTTTTACAGAAAAACAATTAGTAAGTGAACACAAAATGTTAAAAAGCCAAAAAAGGGGGGTGGGAGGCTGGATGGCAGGGCTAGATTAAGACAGGTTGAGGCCCTAAACTATGTCAAGATTCAGAGGCCCCATACCATAAAAAATAAAAGAAAAAAAGTGTATTACATTATAACAGAAAGAGTAATGAAAAAAATAAATGATAAACCGGTATTGCAGATATACATAGGCAAAGATGCAATGAAAAACAACTAAATAAAACATACACCTTGCAAAAAGTCTTATTTTCATTATCAATATCAATTAAGATAAATCTCCAACATATTTAGAGGCCCCTCATAATATGAGGCCGTAAGCCATGGCTTACTTGGCTTATGCCTAAATCAGGTACTGCTGGATGGCTAAGAAGACTGAGAATGAGCTAGGTAACCTTTCCTCTCAAGGCTGCTGCTTCAAATATGCCTCAGGGTAGCAGTAACTAAAAGTCATTGCTACATAGTGGCTGAGATCCAGCACAATATCAATTCCATCTCATCACCTGTTGTTTTATTAGGCCTAATATTGAAGCCCTGATTAATGTTCAGACATACCATGATAAGATCACTGTTTTGTAATATTTCAAGATATAACTGAAAAACAATGTTTCATGGATTGCATCAATCCTGCTTTATCATAGATGAAGTGATGTGCTGCCAGTTTTTTGTAAGGGTTCCCACAGTCCCCCATTTAGAATATAATAACCCTGTCTACCTGATGTGTATCTACTTATTAGGAAGACTGTAGGATAGCAGGATGCAGTCATCCCTCTTTCCATTTCAACAAATACACTGTCTCATAACCAGGAGGGAAGCAATATAATTTGGCACACAAGCATATATTAAGTGCACTTTGCTGGAAGTGTTTATACTTTGTTCCTGAAAAATACATTTAGGGAATTGATAAGTTCACAGTGTTCATCAGCTCACGTAACATGGAAGGGGGGAGAGAGAGAGGAAGCAGGCGTTATGAGATGGGGGAAGGAGTCCAGCGATAGCCTCCTTCAGGTCATTGTTTTTTTGAAAATATCTGACACTGGACACAATCTGATGGTGCCTTCCATAGGCCAAGAAAAGTGTGCTCATGAGAAGTAATTTGAGCCCTAGTGGTCAGTCCTTTTTGCCAGGGACAATTTTTGCAGTATCTCAGAGGAGTTTATTCTGTTAGGCCTTGGTATGATGAGGCTGAGAAACCTCACATTAGTACGAAAAGGGTTAAACTGGGGTTTCTCAACCTGTGGGTCAGGACCGAAAACTGGGTCCCCAGAACGTTTCCAAGGGTTGTATGGACAGCTGCTCTGGGTCCTGTCCCACAGGGTTGGCTGGGCTCGCCTCCCTGCTTCAGGCATGGCAGCCTCTGGGGTCCCAGCACCACTCAGCTTTGTCCCAGCTGTCATGATGCCAGGAGTCTAAGTAGGCCAAATTTGAGTGAGTAGCATGGCAATCCCATGAGCCAGGTCACAACTCCACGCTCACAAATTTGTTCCAATCGGGGGTAGGGCCAAACCTGAGTGGTGCTGCACTCCTGGATGTTGCAATATTGAAGCAGGGGGACAAGTCCAGCCAGTCCCTCAGCACAGGAGCTGCCAGTGTTGGACGAGTGCCAGGCAGGACCCAAACCAGGGTGGGGGGCGGGACAGGATGGGACGGGCAGGGCCTGACTGAAACCACCCAAGGCTTTTATCCCTGGACTATTTACTAGTCACTATAGTCCATAAACATTTACAGATGGGTTCTGATCCCAAAAAGGTTGAGAACCACTGGGTTGAAGAGACCCATAGTTGAGCCAGACCCACTCACTGTCCCACTGTACCTGAAGCCAATGCCAGGCCTGGAGGGAGAAGACAAGGAGATAACCTGGCTCAGTTTAGGGCTGGCTGGTGAAGAGGCAGGAGCTAGCTGGGTCCTTACATGAGGAGAGCATCAATAGGAGCTTGACAGTGGGGACAGGCACTGGGACTTGGGACTGGGGAAGAAGCAGTGCATTCCTGATTGAGGGAGACTGCTGAGGAAACCCAGGCACACCCAGCTATGAGTGAACTGTGAGGCTGAACCATAGGA
Organism: Pelusios castaneus; assembly: GCA_007922175.1. Classification (NCBI taxonomy): domain Eukaryota; kingdom Metazoa; phylum Chordata; order Testudines; family Pelomedusidae; genus Pelusios; species Pelusios castaneus. The sequence continues at coordinate 928,737 of ML685840.1, read as the reverse complement.
ACATTGTTGGATTAGGTCCCTCCAACCTCAGGCTGCAGCAGGATGCCACAAGAGGTCACTACTCGAGTTTACCCACTACAGACTATTGAGATTGTAGGATGCATACCCCAAACTGAGGTAGGAAGTAATCTCGGTAGGGCAGTGGATTTACATACTCCGTCATGAAGATCTTTCTGTCATTGTTTCACACAGGGCGCTGGGCTGGGGCCCAGTGAAAAGGAAGAGCTCGGGTCTGCCTATGACACCCTCTTAAGGATTGGAAATCAGACCCCCCCAACCATGAGATGTCTTGTCCTCCAAACACCCTGATTCCTGCAAGTTTCTTCAAAGACCCTCTCCAGTACTTATACAGTCCCAGAGCCCTCACCCATACATATAAAATATAAGCATTTTTCACAGACCTTCCTAGTACCTGCATTTGTACTGTCTGGAGCTCACTGCTCAGTAGAACTCAACTTATGTTACAGGTGCAGACAGAACTTCAAAATTTCTGCACACTTTCAGTTTTTCTGAAATTCTTTTGTTTAGATTTGCTCTACTACTGTCTTACAATCAATAGGCTTTGCAGAAGGACTCAGGTTTCCTGTTTTAATTTAGTTTTACATTATAGAGAGAGTTCCTTCTGAGTTTAAATAAAATCTATTCTCTGTGGGAACACATGAAACTAGTGTAGCTCAGTCGTGCTGTATATTTCATCTTCTCAACCTAGTCCTTCATGGTTATAAATAGTATTAAACATATGACTTGGGAAGGGAAAAAAGCTGATTAATTATTACTAGCTTACATTCTATGTGCATCCTGCTATGGGAATATGAAAAATTAAACACAGCGGCAGTTGTCAGTAGGAGTCTTTTTCTGAGCTGCATTTTTTTAATATATTTGACTAGAAAGATTCTCAGATCATGACTCACAGAGGTTTAATTACCTTGTCTCCCTCTTTTAATTACTGCTCTGCTACTAAAACCTGTGTTACAGGGTGCTCTGCTGACTGCTGGGTGGCCACCCCTTCTAAAAATCAGCACCACCAGGTTCAGTGCCCCACTTCTTCTCTTCTACCATTGCAGCTCTCCTCCTGCTCACAGAGTCTCAATGTGCTGCTTCATTCAACCTTCCTGCCATACCACACTGTGATTTCCCCTTCCAGAGGAGTCTTTTGAAGTCTCTCTGCCCAACCAGCCTTGATGGCAGTCTTCACATTTGCTGCCCTGACTATGTCATGTCTGCATTGACTGTTCACTGCCCCAAGCAATGTGTCAGATGGTGGGGGACTCAGTCCTGCTCTCTCATGTGGATTCAAGTCCAGGGCCCTATAGCAAGCAGCAAATATCTGGGCCTTCACCCATCCTACTGCTTTTATCTCTGGATTACTTCCCACCATGCTTCTTTAAGCTTCTCATTCATCAGCTTTCCTAGTCAAATTCCCTCTCTTATGCCTGCTAGGCAAACCCTTCCTCATGGGTTCCTGTCTCCATTATCTACTGTTGCCAGCCTCCTGGTGTTATAGAAGCCCCACTTGTTCCTTTACAGGTGAGCTTCCTCCTAATTAGCGCCCTGCACACAGCCTACATCTCCCATATTTCCAACTTAATTGGCTGATTGGTCACTTCTGGACAAAATTGAACTCGTTTAGGGCCAATGTGGGGAGTATGCTCCATCACACCTGGCAAGACCAAAATTGTTTCATTAAGAGGACAGATTTTTTCAGTGTTTATACAGTAAGGGCTGAAAAGGTCGGAAAGGGCACAGTGAGGAAAGCACAAAGAAGTGAAGGGTGTGAAGAGTTTAAAATGTCCTCTGGCACACAGAGGGGGGAATCCTGGCCCTATTGAAGTCAATGAAGCCAAGATCAGGGTTTCACTTCTCGTGTAAGTCACTTCACGCTGGTCCTTCTCTCACCACAAAACACTTGAAGTAGTAGGAGCATTCCAATATTTCCATGTTATATGTAGCATCCATAACGGTAGTTAAATGGTTCATTACACCCCATGCTTTGTTGTCTTGCTTTCCTAGGGTGCGTCTATGCTGGCAACTTAAGTTGACTTAAGGATGCTTAAGTCGACCTACACAAAGTCGTGTCCACACTTTTATTTTTTTAGCACTTCCTTAAGTCGACTTAATAACAGCTCAAGTTGACTTAATAACACCACCTCTGAAGGTCGACTTAAGCCAAGTTGACCTTATTAAGTCGACTTAAAGCCAGTGTGGACAGCTATGTCTACTTGTAAGTCGACTTAACAAGGTCGACTTTAAGTCAACTTAAAGTTGACCTTAACCTTGTTAAGTCGACGTGCCAGAGTCGACTTAACTTTACAAGTGTAGACATAGTTTGTGTAGACATTGAACTAGCACATCATACAAGTGTAGTCATTGAACTAGCACATCATTATTTCATGTGGGGACTTGAAATTTCTAGATGCATCTATAAGCACTGGGGTACTCATTTGGAGGGAGCAATAGGGGACTTTCAATCACTTAGAAATAGTGAACAGTCAGTAAGTAAATTCTGCATGTGTTTTTTTCTCTCCCTCTTCCATTGTACACAGGGCTTTCCCTCTTCTGACTGGTAAATGTCTGTATAAGTGTGTGTCTACAGATTGTTTTCTGAGTGGGTTTGCACATTGTCCTTGGATAGAAAGGGAAAAAAGCTAGTTTCTGAAGGTTTAAACTTCATTTACACAATACACCACTGGTGGGCCCATGTAGCTATATGTGAACATGAAAAGCAAGCTGCATCCATGTGATGGATGTGGGATCTGGTGCGATGCAGAGGCAGAGGGGAAAGATTCAACAGCAGGGAGTTGCTTTAGCCTTTCACTACAATGAGGAAATGCTCTGGAAGGTGGGAGGCAGTGGGGAAAGCAGCCTTTCCACGCTAGCTTCTCCTTGCCAGAGCCTTTTCCCACTGCCAATCTTTCCCTGTGATGGGGAAAGGCTGCAGCAGCTGGGAAGTAGTGGGACCCTTCACTGCTAAAAAAAATAGCACTGTAGATGGGTAAGGCACAGCTTGGGTGAACAGAGAGCCCTTCAGGTGTGCCTTTACTCAGTCCACACTGTTACGGACACCAGTGCTAGGAAGCTTTATCCATTCATATACTGTATACACTGTGGAAAGAAATGTGCAGTGTAGGTGTACCCTTGGGGTTGTGTCTGACTATTGTGCTGAAGCACAAGAGTCCTGAAAGGAGGCACAAAGGGGGCATGTACTCTTACAAGTTAGGTTGACTTAAGGAGGCTGAAGTCGACCTAAACTACTCCGCGTCCACACTGGGCTTTCCTTAAGTTGGCTTAAGCATTTCCTTAAATCAACTTAAGGAAAAGCTATGTTGAATTAATAACACCTCGTTTTAGGTCAACTTAACGCTTAAGTAGACCTTATTAGTTGATTTAAGCCAGTGTGGACAGGGATTAGCACCTAAATCGACCTTATTAAGTTGACTTAAAGTGTTAAGTCGGCTTAATAAGGTCAAAAAGGGACTATGTCTACACTAGAAAAGTTAAGTCGACTTTTGTTAAGTCGACTTAAAGTTGACCTTATTAAGTCGACTTCATAAAGTCTACTTAACTTTTCTAGTGTAGACATAGCCAAAGATTCTCTCTCACTGGGTGTGTCTACACTTGTAAATTAAGTCGACTTAAGCCTGCTTAAGTCGACTTAATTTACTCTGCATCTACACTACGATTTCCTGAAATCAACTTAAGCTGCTTAAGGAAATTTTAAGTCGACTTTATTAAACCTAGTAACAAGTCGACTTTATTGGCTATAGACGCGGATTAGCACTAAATTGACTTTAAGTCGACTTAAAGGGCCCCCAGGGCTCCCCCACTGACCTCCCTGCCAGGGTGGCTGTCACAGCCAGAGCATGGTGTGCCCACCCACAGGGCAGGACACAGCCCTGCCCGTCCTGCTCCTATACCCTGCCCCTGTCCTGCGCAGCCCCCATTGTACCCTGGTACAATGGGGCAAATGCTGAGCTCCCTGGCACTTTGAAAGGGGTGCCCCCCCTGCCACCATGAACCAGTCCCAGGTCCACTTATCCCCTACAAGTCGACTTAGGCATCCAGTGTGGACGCTCTAAGTCGATATGGCAGCATCCCCTTTAAATCGTCCTAATTTTATAGTGTGGACATGCTAAATCGACTTAACAAAGTCGACTTAAAGTAGACTTATTTGGCCAAGTGTAGACATAGCCACTGTGCCTGGAAGCGCTCATCCATTCTTCCTACCTTCAGAGGCAAGGAACTAGCACAGTGTAATGGTCCTTGTGATAACCCAAGTGTAGGGGCTTCGTGGGACAAGCACTGCCTACAGCACTGGCCATCCCACAGATGTTAGAGTGGGAAGGAGGCTGTAAACAGCTCTGTTCTCCATTGCCCAGTCTGTTTTAGGCAGATGCTACTCAAAACAATTTTCTCTGACACTGAATGACAGTGAGTCAAGAGGCTGCTTCCCAACCAGTTGTTAGTGCAACTCCCAGGCCAGATGGCAGTGAGCTGACAAAGGATTAGCCCTCTATACCCTGAAGCTGAATGCATAAAGCATCATATCTGTAGCTTTTGGTCAGTAAACACATGACCTCATTTGAACTCATAGATCTAGTCCAATAGCAAATGCCTGCTGCTGAAAGCATCTGTCATAAACCACATACAGGATGGCACTGGGTGCAACTGTGTGTTTTTTTATGTATTTTTAAAAGAATGTTGTCAACAGCCTTGAAATGTTTTTACGAGGAGAACTTCAGTAATGATAATGATATCTTTAATGGTGCTAAAACTCTGTCCTCAAGTCACTCCTTGCTGCACTTTGACTTCAGATTATATTGATAGTATATATTGATATAGTATTATATTATATTATTTGATAATTCCCGTGTTTTATATAAGGATAGTTATTTAAACCATCAAAATGCCTAGCTTCCAGGAGCCTTGTTTGAAAAGTGTATAGTCTATTTTGAAAAAAATAAATTTCCTGGAACTCTTTTTGGCTATGTCTACACTTGCACTTTTAAGTCGACTTTAAGTAAGTCGACTTAACTAAGGAGACTTTAAGTCGACTTAGTTAAGTCGACTTAGTGGGTCTACACTGAAAATTGAAGTCGACTTAAAGGGGAACTTACAAAGTCGACCTAGAGCGTCCACACTGGATGCTCTAGGTCGACTTTGTGGGGCTAGGGGGACCTTGGGCAGGTCCACGGTGGTGGTGGGGGGAGTACCCCCTGTGTACAATGGGGCAAAGGGGGACAGGGACCCTGGCAGGACAGAGTCCTGTGTGTGACCCTGTCTGGATTTAGGGAAGCATTTATGGTATTATTTTCTATGGATATCTCATAAACGCTATAATCCATAGGAACTATGTCATGTTTGGTATCAATAGAAAGGCAGTAATTTGCTGGGAATGATTATATAGTTTATGTCTAGGAATTCTATTTGGATTAGAAGTTAAGAATTTGATGTTATATCCATACTTTAACTTGTGTCATTAGACGGGAGGGTGTGAACAACCATTGTCTCCTTAATGTTTAGGAATTTTCCAGGTAGAATGGTCTCAGGGAGTATCCTGATGAGCCACTGAGGACATAAAGAATACATCCTTAATGGCTCATTAGTTTACTCCCTGGGATCATATCACCTGGCAAATTCCTAAACATTAAGGAGACAATGGTTGTTCACACCCTCCGTCTAAGACATTCCTCCAGAAGGACACAAGTTAAAGTATGGATATAACGTCAAATTCTTAACTTCTAATCAAAATAGAATTCCTAGACATAAACTATATAATCATTCCCAGCAAATGACTACCTTTCTATTGATACCAAACATGACATAGTTCCTATGGATTATAGCATTTATGAGATATCCATAGAAAATAATATCATAAATGCTTCCCTAAATCCAATTCCAAAGGGGTAGCCATGTTAGTCTATTGTAGAAAGACAACAGAGTCTAAGCACGCTGCTTAAGTCGACTTAAGCAAAGTGTAGTGTAGATGTAGGGCACATTAAATCGACTTAAGCCAAGCTTAAGTCGACTTAATTTACAAGTGTAGACGCACCCTTTGAGTCTTATGAGATTCCAGGCTGTGCCCGTGTTCATGACCAATATTAATTTCCCCATCCTCTTGTAAAAATTTAAACAATTGGAAGCTGTGTAGATATCTGAAAGGCAGCTGGGATTGGATTAAACTTTATGGAAGTCTCAAGAATTTGTAAGTAGAACTAGTTACTTACTGAAAGGCAATAATTGTAAACCCTGCAATGCTCTTTTAAAAAGCTAATCATTAGCTAACTATTCACAGATAACAGAATGATTGTTAGTTGGTTGTTCACGAACTCTTCTCTATAAAGAAAGGGGCACTCTAGTACTAGAAACTGAGGTAGGGAACTGTCCCCTCTCCCTGGGACTATGGTGTGTTAATATACGAGTACACAGGAGCTCAAAAGAGGGAGGTTATTTGTTTCTGGGACGGTAGTGCTCTGTATTAATGGCTCTTCCTCTCCTGGTTGCAGGAAAGCTTTTGGCACTGCTTATTGGAACATTCTGGAAGTGAGAGCTGTTGCAAATAGATGAGTGGAAGTCCTGAGTTTCTTAGGATGTCTAAAAATAGCATAGAACCCCTGTAAACAGTCTCTCCATTGAGGCTGTGGAGGAGAAGCTAAGTTGATTACTAAGGATTGACTTCTTATGTAGAGTGGCTGTCCATTCTTAGTCTTTGCTTACTTTTCTCTTCTTTGTGAGTACTGATTAATGTGTTTCTCATGTTCCTTTTTATATTTATTTTTTCTCCAATGCCAGATAGATTTTTTTTTTCCAGTTTACTTTCGCTGCTACCTACATGTTTTTCAGCAGCTGTTGCCACTCTAGCTGTTGGTAGGCCACAGAGCTATGACTGCCAGAAAACAAAGACTTGAAGAAAAGCTCTATGTAAGCTTGAAATCTTGTCTCTCTTGCCAACAGAAGTTGGTCCAAAAAAAGATATCACCTCATCCACCTTGTCTCTCTAAAAATACAGAATATATGAATGGCATGAAGCTAAGAGGTTGTCAAGGAGCTGGGTGTAGCAAGACGGCTTGCCATTGGCCCGGTCGGCAGTAGTTCAGAATTCTGTGAACAATACCTGACCAAAGGTAATAACAGTTTATGCATAAAGGCTGAGATTTATGGATAGCCTCGCTCCTTGGGTAGGTGACCCTGTCTTACTGGATCTTGCCATTCCACCATTCTCTGGTGGCTTTTGCAGAATATTATGGCAGCCTTTAGTTAGCAACATCAATTGACTCCCGCAACTGCTTCTCCTGCATTGTCCCTGTAGTCATTCTGGTGAGTCAGCACAGAGGACCTGCATCTGACTGAATCAGCAAAGGAGGAGAACAGAGTGCCACCGGCTAAATTCTATGCTGATTTACCAGCTGATATTTTTGATATAGTGGGAGAGCTGCCACACCTGTGAGCTAGAATCTTCTACCTGGTTGAGGAAAACCAGTGGAGAAGTTTGGTTTATTGATGAGGATTATTAATCTTGCCCTTTGAGATAGCAGACTGGTATTATAGCTGCCTTTAAACAGGAAGCAGTTGGATGTTTGATTAAAAAAATCCTGTTGCCACTGCCTACTGAACTGTAATTAGTAAGGTTGTTAATTTTCCCTTTTTGAAAAAGGTTAATGATCAAATGGCACTGGAACTTCATGAATTTCCTCAGCAGGCATTTGCTCCCTATGAACTTTCAGGTGCAGAGTGCCGCAGGATTCCATTTTATCATCATCTTTTCTTTTCTGTCTATCTGGCTAGGTGAGATTATGACAGGCACTGAAACCCTGGATTAAGGGAGTCCTTGAGGCAGATGTGTAGTTCACAAATACAGATTTTCTTAGTGCACCAGAGATACATGGACAACAAATATTTCCAGGTACACATGTAGATCTGCCTCAATTTCTTTTCTTTCAACCTGTTAGATTGTCTCAGAGAGGAAGAAGTAAATCCATAGTACAGTTGCACCCTTCAAGTTGACATGTAAGGCTATGTCTATACTTACTAAAATTAATTCAAAGTAGTTCATTCGAACTAACTAATTAGAACTAATTTTAGTTAGTTCGAATTAACTTAATTCAAACTAGAAAAAATTAGTTTGAACTAAGCAAGTGCCATTTATGGCACTTGCTTAGTTCGAATTAGCAATTTACATTGATTTCAATGGGCCGATTAGTTCAAACTAAGCAATTAGTTCGAACTAACATGGCCACATTGGTTAGTTCAAATAGGCTATTCGAACTTGTTAGTTCGAATTGAGGAAGCCCTTAATTCAAATTAATTAAAGCCTAGTGTAGCCATGGCTTTAGTTAGTTCAAATTAAGCTTCCTTAATTCGAACTAACTTGCCCGTGTAGACATAGCCTTAAGTGAGAATGTTCCATAGTGGTAAAAATATGGGAATGGGAGTGAAGAGATTTGGGTTTTGTTCTTGGCCCAGCTAGAATTTGTGTGATCATGGGTAAATCACAAAATTAACTGATTTTACTTAATTAAATAGAGTAGAATCTCCAAGGTGTAAGTCTCTCCAGAAAACACCTGTAAGTCTGTTCATTTCTATCTTTCCCAGATATGTAGATAGAAAACTTATTTTTTCCACAGATTTGTTATTGGATGATTTAACTGAAAAGCCATCAAGAATCTGGGAGTCCTATCATGGGGTGGGTTTTTTTTAAAATTCTCATTAAGGAGACCAAAACGCCTTTTGTGGTTCATGCTTCATGCTGGCTCAGAGTTCTTGCATGAAAAATGTTCTTCCTGGTTACACAGATGTCATTTTGCAGAATAAGTGAGCCTCGGGCACTATTGCAGGTACATATTACACTACATTTTATGTGGATAAACTAGTCTTGACTAATTACCCAAAATTCCTTCCAGAAGCAGTTAGAATTCCATTTGGCTCCATCAGTCATCTTTCCAATATTATTCTTACACCCACACACCTGTTCCTGAAATACCTTGTTTCAAAAATGATATAGTAAAAGATCTTTGAAATATTTTTTTACATACTGTGGGATACAGTCTTTAGAACATCCATCTAGTTGATCATTCTTTTGACATTAACTCCTCAGGTTAATTTTTGTTACATATGCTGTAGTAGTGCCTAGAGGCTTAAACCAAGCCCCTGTGAGAGACAAAGGAAAAGATGATTCCAGCCCTAAAGAGCTTACTGTCCTAATTAAGAAAAGATGCAACAAGTGAGCATCTGAAATAAATAGTTGGAAGGAGTAGGACAGAGGGAATGAGGCAAACAATAAAATGAGCGTATGTTTACATATGCCTGATGTACACACTTATATGGCTTTGAGTCAGATAAATTTTATCCTTATACTATAATAACTTATTAAAACTATACGAGATAAACAAGCAAACATGATAGACATCAGCAATCCCTCCGGATCATAATCATTTGGCAGTTTCCAGTTACCAGATGTAGACATCTTGGTATTCTGGGGAGGGATTTGTTGGCGAAAGGGTTGTGGCTGTACAGATTAATTTGGGGAATATATATAAGGGGAGTCTGGAAGAAAGCAGAGGTGCTTGTGAGAGGAATGGACAAGCAGTGGAGGATGCCACCGTCAGCAGAGTGGAGGGAGTGAGAGGTGACACAAGAGCAGATAAACAGGCAGGAGATAAAACTGTGATGCAACTTAACAAAGCAAATTAACTGAACATTTGCCAGAAGGACACTCTTTGTAAAAGCGAAGCAACAAGCAAGCCAGATATTGGGTGACCTTCAATCTCTCTACTCGTATATTTTTTTTGTGTGGCAGCCATCTTCATAGTCTGTAAGCGCTATCCTCAGATTCAGGTCAGTACATTTTTAGGTCTACACAATGGTACCAAAGTCCTTGAGTCAGCCAGTAAAACATTAAACAGAAGCATTTCAAAAGGCACTAGTGATTTTGGGTTTCCGAGCTCCCGGGTCCTGATTTCCAGGAAGTGGTTTGCATACACCCTGTGAAAATCAAGCCCCTTTACTATGTCTCAAGATGGGCTCCCAAATTCACCAGGCCCTTTTGAAAATCCTAGTCTGTGTTATCCTACAGTATAGAAAACAAAAAAGGGATTTCCTTGTCATATCCAAGAAGCTACTGACATACTCTGTTTGTTTGTTTTTTTAACTTTAATTAATTTAGTGATGGTGAAACAGCTATTATAAATACAATGTTGAAGACAGCGATTTTGCCTTACAGCCCTGTATCACTAATGCCCAAGAGATTGCCATCTTGCAAAAATGAGTAATTATGCTTTCCATCTCAGTAGGTACACTTAAATATTTGTATGCCTGGATATGTAGGGGTGGGGCAGTCTATTCTTCCTGGGGATCCATGTTTACTGCCAGTATTTAGGATGAGCTCTACTGTTTGTTGATTTTAGGGCCTGTCTCTTTAAGTAGGGTATCAACCAACAATAAAATGGCATAATAACCTGCGTGAGTTTGTCCTAGGAATCAGCAATCAAGTTTGATTCCAGTGGAAATAATGTTTTAAAATGGGGTGATGGGAGATGTACAGGATTCCTTCAGAGTGAAATGAGGTCATTCATATTTTGTATAGACTGTCTAGATTGTACTGTGAGGTGCATATGGGTAGATAGACAGAAAGTCCAATCCTTCAGTCCTGACTCAGATAAAACTTTCTGACTTCAGTGGGAGTTTTGTGAAGTAAAAGAAAGCAGGATTTGGCACATACAGTATACTCACTGCTTACAAGAAAGAAAAGACAAGTCTTAATTATCATTGCCCTTTTATCATTTGATTATACACCATGTTTCCTTTAAATTCAGAACTCTGGGGAGATTTATGACTAATTCTCTTTGATCTAGTTGATAAGAATGTCCTCTGCGGAAGTATGTTCTCTCTCCTCTGAGTGACTGAATTGTGGGCACAAAGCCTATAGGCCTGGTAACAGTTATGGCGCAAACCATGTTTTGCAGGACATGCATATGATATTGTCGGACACAGTGGATTTACAGTCTGTATTTTCAATTTCAGGGCGGAGAGCATTGCTATTACCAGGGCCAAATCCGAGGAAAGCTAGAATCATTTGTTGCCTTGTCAACATGCCATGGACTTCAGTAAGTTTCCCCAGGTTATTTTTAATGGGCCGTATATAACTTCTTAAAACAAGGACGAGTTTTATAGTAAAGGAATTGTTAATTGTTTTTTTATTAGATTGCAGCAAAATGTTAAACATCTTTTCCCCTAATCAATTTCTGTATCGTAAACTTGCTCTGGGAAAGAACCTTTCTGGAGTCTTAGCACTTTACTTCCTAATTATTTACAAATTGAGCATTGAATTGGGACCTATTAAGAAATCTTTTAAAATCTCAAGTAGCTTACAGGGTGCTGGAAGTGATTTTTTGTTTTGTTTTTGTTATTGTTGTTTTAATATCAAGCACATGAACACACTAGTGTTGTGTAACAGTCATAGTTTTTCAAGTTAAAACAAATTTGCAAATAAATAACTAAGGTTGAGAGCAACCCAACGTATTTCTTTTCTAGGAAGAAAAATGTAAATATGAAATATTACTCTGAACTCTTTCAGAATATGCTCTGCTGTTTCCTGAGTGCTACAAGGAGTTGGTGGCTGTATTTCCCTTTTGTTCTGATCCCATTTACAAAACAAAACCGAGTCAAAGAAGTGGGATTTTTGTCATTTTTCTTTTCTTTCACTGACATTAGGTGTTTATCTACTGATCGGTACTTAACATATATAGCAACACGTTTCTAAATCTGAGGAAAAGGAGGAGGCCCTAGATTGCAAATTGAAAACTTTGCATTAATTTAACAATGTGTTGTACTTAATAGCACCTTCCGTCTGAGAATCTGAAACACTTGTACAAAAGTCACGTACCCCCACACTGAGGGCTTGTATTATAATTTTGGACTGGTTTTAAAAAGATTTCTGGCCTGATTTTCAGAGGTACTAAGTAACTGAAACTTCAAATTGACTTCATTGGGAATTACAGGATCTCAGCATCACTGTTATTGAGGTCAGACATTGCTTGAAGGGTCATGTGATGAATGGCATAAAGATAGTCTATAAATAGATGCACTCAACAATTACCTTATGCTTCTCTTCTTGCTTAGCAGAAAGGCAGGCACTTATCGAGTAGGGATTTTCATTGATTCACTGCTTTGTCTTTCCCAATAGTTCTGTAAATTCTGTATCAGACTTCTGGGCTTTCAGTTAGTTTCTTTTAGTTAAATTTGTCAGGCTTTATTTTTATTTTAGCATCACTGCAGTTTTATATCTGATAGTTCACAACGTAATTCTTTCATCTCCTTTGTAATCAAGATTTGGGAGTGAGGGTTAGTCCAAGGAATCTGACTTCAGGTTCTATGCTGAAGGTGAATCTAAAAGTAGCATTTTAGTGCATTATGCAGCTATTTAACTGTATGACTCCCATTAGTTTTGATCCATTAGGTCTTGGACTGTGTAGTCCATGACCCTTGATAATCTCAGGGGCTAAGGCAGAAAGGGAAAAAGAAACTGCAGACATTCCTTCTGGCCTTTCTTCCATCTTTTGGTTTTCAGAGCGAAAACCCTCTCACTGCTCTGTATTCTTTGAGTGCTTAATTAACAGTGTTGGCACCTTCTAAAACAACTACGTGACTGGTGATGAAGAATGGTTATCTTCTCCTTTTTTGTTTAGCCCTTTTAGGTACATCTCTTTTTTCCTTGGAGGGAGAAATCTCTGTTGCTGATGTATGCACTTGTATGCATATATCAGCAACAAAGATCAATAGACTCTTACTTTATACTAGGCAGGGAGAGTTTTGAAACAGTGTAATAAGTTGGTGGGTTCCAGGACCCTGAAAATGCAGCATTTCTCTAATAAATTGTTACGCTCAGGTGATACTGCATCATCATCATCATAAATAATAGCAAGGTCTTTTATACAGTGTTTTTCATCTGTAGATCTCAAATACTAGATAAGTATTGCTGATTCATGATGGCAATGAGATCTCATTAGTTCCAGCGAGGATTGGGTGTATCTCTCTGGAGCAGATGAAATTGGGGACTGTTACCCTCTAATAAAGTCTATAGGGCTGATTCTTTGGTTAATTTGCACCAGCTAGAGAAGATGCCTTTGGAAGAGCTGTAAGCTCCATGTTCTCCATGTCTAGGCAAGTATTAATTCAGGCCTTTTCCTCTGCTTATTTATGGCCCCCAGATCTCAGCCCGTAAGAGCCATATTATTGGTGGATATTCGTAGATCACATTGATAAGGTTGATGCCAGAATTGTTTATATAAATTTATTTGTGATTTCTTTAGCTGTTAATGTCTTTTTAAGTATGTCTGTTTCTCATTTGGTAAATTAATAAGGTAGTGGGTTTGATGGTGATCGAGAAGCAATATACCTCTGTGGCCTTAACTCCAAGTCAACCAATTTTTTTATTTGGGATGTATCCAGTGGGCTAATGCAGAGGTTCATAGAAAATATACAACAGTTTGAAAAAGCCACACTCATTATTAGGATTTCTTCTGTCCACATTTCTTTTTTAATTTAGCTGCTGGGTTCATTTTCCTTACAGAAGCATATAGAAATAGATGCAAACTAACTTGCCATTTTCATTTTGTTTTCTTCATTGCAGTCAAGTATGTAAACATAATTTTATCTGTTGGGAATGTTGGAGAGTAGAGATATAGGACTAAATCTCTTTCAAAGAATGTGCTTAATTCATATTTTCTTATTAATCTATTTGAATGCATTTTTTTTATTAAAATGACTGCTCCCTGAAGAGAACCATACCTTCCTTTGTGTATCATATAGCACAGTGCATACTGATTCTTAATAATGTATGATAGATTATTGAGTAATGATCTCTTCTAATGTAACATTTTAAACATTCAGATATATTCGTAGGCTATGATCCTGCAGTCTCCTTCACTCGGCAGACTCCTCCCTTACCACAGTTGAAATAAGTGTGTGGATGCAGGGCCCACCACACGCAGCAGTTTACAGGACTGTGGTGTAAGTCTGTGAAATATAGTTGTATTTTGGGGAAATGAAGGGCCTTTTCAGAATAGCTGTAGACATGCTATAGTAAGACTTGATTTAAAATAAGAATTTGAAGCCCTGTAAAATAGATACCAGATAAGTTTTCTTGTTGGATTATGAATTTGCTGCCCACTGGTGGTGAAATTAAAAACCTACTGTTTTAGGATCAAATTGATTTAAAAGATGTTTACTGTTACCATGTCAAACCCCTGAACAAATATGTTGTGAAGATTCAGATTTCAAAAGTGATCTGTATTGTACTACAGTAGAACCTCAGAGTTACAAACACTTTAGGAATGGAGATTGTTCATAACTCTGAACAGAATGTTATGGTTGTTCTTTCAAAAGTTACATTTGAACATTGACTTAATACAGCTTTGAAACTTTACTGTGCAGAAGAAAAATGCTGCTTTTAACCATCAAGTTAAATAAAACAGGCACAGAAACCTTTTCTTTACCTTGTCAAAACTTATTTTTTTTAAATTTCGCCTTTATTTTTTTTTAGTAGTTTGTTTAACACTGTACTGTATTTGCTTTTGGTGTGGTGGGGAGGGATGTCTCTCTGCTGGCTGATTGCATACTTCTGATTCCAAAGGAGGCGTGTGGTTGACTGGTCAGTTCCTGACTCTAGTGTTTGTAACTCTGAGGTTCAACTGTACTACTTTGGATCTAATTTTTTAAATTAGATTATAATTCAATAATATGGACTACTTTGGTTGAAGTCTATTACAAAACATCCAATGACTTTGTAGTTTGACTTGCAGTATATTATTGCCATATACAGTTATTAAAGAGTGGTTTGATCAAATTCTGGCTTGATCCAGGGTCAACACTGCTGAGTGAAATGATCAAATAGTATACCCTTTTTTCCGAGAAATGTGAATTCAGTCCGTACATGCTGACGCACTAATCAGTCATCCAGACCTTACTCTTGTAAAATTGCCCTTGATAGCAAAGGAATTTTTGCATAATTAAAATCTGCAGGATGCATCCCAAATCCAATTTTATTCTTAGGATGAAGGCCTTCAACAGACTTTTTATTTTAAACATCATAGAATAAGTTAATTTCTACAAAATAGGTATTGGTTATCTTAAAAGAGATGACATAGCTTTGAATTAAATATTTATTTATAACCACTCTAATGTGAGTTATATACTTGGTAATCCAGAATTACTTCTATGGAGCCATTTGGTTTATCCTGTAAATACACAACATTTAGACAAGTATTAAATATGTTTATGTAAAGCTGTAATGGTTTAAAAGTTTAATATGTGGCTCTTACCCAGAGAGCATCTCTGATAAGTATAGTCAAAGTCAGATCTGATTGTAGTGACAAAAGATGCAAAAATTAGTTATAAAAATGTTTTAAAAATCGATGTCCATTTTGACTTGCATAAGCTAAAAGTAAGTATCTCTTTCTGCCACTTAAAGAATGAAATGTGTTGGTCTTTTGTTCCCCCTTCCCTCAAACTTGGGGGGAAAAAATCTTGCTCCTTTGTTGAGGCTGTGTAATAAATGTCAAGTGGAGCCTACAGCTCATATTTAGAGCTAATCATAAAACCTTAACAGTAGCACCTTAGGCTGTGTCTGCACTGGCAACGTAGGTCAACTTAAGGACGCTTATGTCGACCTACACAAAGCCACGTCCACACTGGGATTTTATTAAATCGACTTAAGCTCTTCTTTAAGTCGACTTAATAACATCACCTCTGAAGGTCAACTTAAGCCTTAAGTCGACTTCTTAAGTTGACTTAAAGCCAGTGTGGATGGGGAATAGCACTAAGTCGACCTTATTAAGTCAACTTAAAGCCAGTGTGGACGGCTATGTCTACTGTTAAGTCGACTTAACAGAGTTGACTTAAGTTTACAAGTGTAGACATAGCCTTAGAAAGGAAATGCTGGCACAACTTAATCTCAAGAACACACATATGCTGCTGTAATAAACAGAAAATTGCTAGAAAAGGCTGAGTTAGGTAAAGATGAAAAGGAGGTGGAGTAAGAAACATACCTCTTTAGTATACTGTTAATTAACATTTTCCATGTCAGATCATTTTATTTTAGGGTGAAATTCACCCTTCTGCAGAAATTCTGCACAAAGCTTCATCTTAAACCTCATGTAAACTAAAAACTAGGATTTAAATTGATTTAAATGGTGTCTAGGCCTTGTGTGAGACCTCTGTGCAGTGATGAATTTCACCTGTTATGTATTTATTTGTAAACGGTAATGCACAACCATGTGATTTAATTAAGATCACTTAAAGCTTTGCCTGTCCTGTGGTTAGAAGTGAACCACATGCCACCATTGGTTTGCTTGGAAAATGAGTGACTATTCACATGTAAGCAAGTACAGCAGCAGATTTTCCAGGCTCTTCAACAATATGTAGATAGTTGGGTGCTCTTAAAATTCCTCTACCATTTGGAAGATTTTACTGAATTGAGAGCTGTTCTCTGTATGTTTAATGAGGTATTCCATTGGAACTAGTAAAAGCTTTCCAAATGCTGGAATACTTACTATATGAAAAGGCTTCCTAGCATGGGAAATTGGCTCTGGCGGTTCATGTAGTATTTCCATTGATGTTGTTTTACATGAAACCTATTGATGTCTTTTCTAAAAATAGAAATAAATTAACATGAGAGAAAAACATTGTTTGTTTGTTTTTTCTAGTTTGTTTACCTTCTTCTTTGGCAGCACTTTGTCTATATTCACTTTGATCCTCATTATTATGGTAATACCAAGAGCTCCCAAGTGTCTCTCTTATGCTGAGTCTTGAAGGAGCACACAGGCAGACAGATTTATGTCACCAAAATAGTTTAAAATCTAAAAGTCAGTTCAGTTTTGTGCTTTACTGACTTTTAGTTTTTAAGCTTTTTTGGTGCTATAATTCTGTCATTCATGGTCGATGAGCTAGATAAGGCCCTTAATTCCATCAAATCAGGTACAACAATAGGGTACAATAATATCTTGCTGGAATTCCTCAAGCATCTTGGACCAAATGCTGGAATACTTATTATATGAAAAGGCTTCCTAGCATGGGAAATTGGCTCTGGCGATTCATGTAGTATTTCCATTGATGTTGTTTTACATGAAACATCACAGTGACTTATTAACTCCTACATATAGGTCATTAATGAGAAGTTACCATGCACTTGGTGTAAAGCAAAGATTATTGCCATTCTTAAACTAGGCAAGGACTCCTACAATGTGCTGAGTTACCTCCCAATATCCTTGTTGTCAGTGTGTTTTAAGGTGTTTGAGCATATGATCCTCCAATGAATCGCTCCAGATTGGAACAATGTCTTGCAATTTGAACAGGAAGGACACAGCAGCTGTGATCAAGTTCTGGCCTTGATCACCTTTCTCAAAAAAAGTTTTCAACATAATCTAAAGATGAGAGCTGTCTTCGACCACTGTCTATGACACAATTTGGCACAGAGGCCTTTTGTTTAAACTCTCTCGAATTGTGCCACATTGAATGGCCAAATTAGTAGAGCTCTTTCTGCAGAACAGGCAGTTGAGAGTACCCATGGACATCTTCTGTAGCTCTTGGAAGTGTCAGATCAATGACCTCCTTCAAGGCTCAGTTCTTTCACCAATTCTGTTCAAGGTGCATGTCAAGGACCTGCCAGCTACACTCTCGCTCAAGTTTATTTATGCCAGTGATGTTTGCTGCAGCTCCCAAGCTCAGTCCTTCTCAGAAAGTGACAATGTCTTGAAGCTCATGGCAGATTATTGTGGTCAATGGCACCTGCAGCCAAGCTTTTCTAAGATGCTTTTTAGTGTATTCCATCTGCATAATGCAAGTGTAGCCATGAGTTTAACGTTTTCCTCAATGGCCAATGCCTGCAGCATTATCCAAACCCGGTTTACCTCAGTGTGACATTTGATAGATCATTAATATACTGAAACCACTTGAAGATGGCAGACAAAGTCAATACTCGGAACAACTTGCTCAGAAAATTATCCTGTTCAACCTGCTGTTGAGTGCCTCAATGCTTAGAACTTCAGCCCTTACCATTTGCTAATCAACAGCACAATACTGTGTTCGTGTCCGGTGTTGTTTGCCTCACATGAGTCTGATCGAAGTAGAGCTTAATAAAGTCATGCGTATTTTTACTGGGACTTTATGGGCAACTCCACTGCCATGGCTACGGATACTTAGTCACATAGTACTGCCCCACATTCACTGTGAGAAGGCCTCTGTCATACTGTTGGCCAAGATTCATGAAAATAACAACTCACTGTTGTACACAGACCTCTTCAGCCACCCATCGCCTGACTTGTTTTTAGACATCCTCCATGGTCATTTATGACACCAAAGGCATGATGGTGGAATATGCTTGCTGTAACAAATGGCCAATGATGACAATCATTAATCACTCTCTCATCACTGGCCCAACCATCTGTCCATCAGATTTTGATCTGTCAAGGTGCCTGTGGTCATCTCTGAAATATTTTTGAACAGGACAGGGCAACTGAGCAGCCACTTTTTTTAAATGGGAATTTTCTAGTGACCTGCAATGCAGCTGTGGTCAACTCCAAACTGTGTCCTATATCATTACTGACCACTAACTTATTTTGATGGCAGGCTATCGGCTCTGCACCTGGCTGATGAGGATACCATTAAATGTCTGGGCACATTGCGCGTATGCTGATAGATTGATTTTATTTTTGGCATGACAAGCTATATATGTGTACCTGAAGTGTGTAAAACATCTCTCAAGGATCTGTCATAAATAGGTTCAATCTGCTCCAGGGACGCATCTTTACACGATGTTAGGGAACTGGGTCAAATAGTCAGTTTCTGCTGCTCTTTGCGTCTAGCTCTTTATCAGTACAACAAGGGAGAGGAAAAAATATTTTAAAAGGAAAAGTTGGTTGAAAAATCATAAAAAATTGATTTGAGGACTATTTGAGAAATAGTAGAATAGAAATAGTACTTGCAATTGCTTTTGACTTTTTCTTTTTTAAATGATTATATTTCAAGTTCACAGCTTCCCCTTCCTGAGTTACCTATTTAAATTGTTTTAATCTTTTCATAAATGTTTGGTAAAACTCTACTCAATTTTACTACTTCTCCTGCCTTTAACAGTGGGATGTTCTATGATGGGAATCATACTTACCTTATTGAGCCAGAAGAGAACTACACTTCACAGGTAAATAGAACTTCAGTTAACCTGGTATTCAAATACACAAGGGAGACAAAAAATAAAAGAAGCCACATCCCCAGCCTTGCACCTCTAGCTTTGGGGCTAGTTAAGCATGTGACTTTAATGGACTTACTTGCATGGTTAAAGTGAAATACATGCCAAAGTGCTTTGCTGAATCATAACCTTAATGATCACATCATAATTGAGGGAGGAGGAGAAGAATCTACAATGTGGATAAAGGTCCTGGAGGTTTGAGAACCTACAGTGTGCCATTACTTCCCCAACACATGGGTTTGGTACCTAATGCAAAACGGATCCTATCTCCCTAATATTCATGGGATGGTTCTTTTTATCTTGGCTTAATGTATTCAACTGCTTACTATTTCAGGAGGATTTTCATTTCCACTCTGTTTACAAATCCAGATTAATTGAATTTCCTTTGGATGACCTGCCATCTGGTAAGATTGCTTTTAATGCTCTCTTCTTTTTAACTTATCTTATTTTGCCAAGCTTGTTTGTCATATTTGGTTGCTAGTCTTCTTTGGGTTTTACTCGTTTGTTTACTCGAGTCTTTCTTTTTCTGTTTAAATAAAAAAAACATATTTGAGGGGGAAAAAGAAACATAACAATTAACTCAAGCCTCATCTCAACCTTCATATTGTTATGTGTTTTTTTAAGAAACTTTGAAGAACTGTGTGCTTTATTTGCCATTACACATTCAATATGTACTTCACATAAAAGATCATGGCACTGTAAAGGCTAATGACAATAATCCCATAGTTGCCAGGGGCTGATAAATTTCAGTGGTTCCCCCACTATGAGATATAGGAATGGTCTACAACTTGAACATAAGACTAGGAAACTGGATTTTCTGAGTTTTATTCTAGTTCTGACTCCTAACATTTCTGCTTCACTCTTTCCATATAAAGTAACATTGGGGTATCATGAGTTTTACATAATTAAATATAAACAACTCTGAAGATGGGAAAGAGTTGTGTAGTATCTCCATAAACTCTTTATATTATTTATGGAGTTAGATGAGATTTAAAAAACACACTGAATGTGAGAAGTCAGGTGTCAGCCAAAGCTGAAAATGTGAAAATTTCTAAGGCATATCCCCATTCTGTCAAGGAATTATCAGTTTGCAAATGTAGTTTCCTAAATATATATCTTATATAGGAGGAATGAGACCTGTACTAAACTGATGATTTTGTCAAGAAAATTACAGGTATCTAGTTTATAGCATGGTAGCACTCAGGATCGAGGCCATGTTGCACTGAATATGGAAAATGGGACTCATAATAAAGTGCACATTCTGTGGGATGCACTTGGGAGGATGTCCTTTGAAAGAAAGAGAGGGCCTGTGACTACTGGGTTTGCAGGTTGTCTTCTGAAATGGGTTAGTAAAGGATGAGATGTGTTGGGACTAGAATTGTGTGTCTTGCAGGCAATGGAATTTACTAGTGGTGAAACATTGTTTTCACCGACTTTGGGAAAAATAATTAAATACAATTTTGCAATTTTATGACTCTGAAAAGCATTTTTTTTGCAAGCTGCAATCTATCAGTTCACCTCTCCCAAAAGCCCTTTGTCCTTCAAAGTATGTCAAACTTTCTTTGCAAAAACTGAGACTTTCCATGTGGGGGCAGATTCAGAAAAATCCAGTTTTGCTGGTTTTCCCACCAAAATTCTCTGTGTTGACTACTATTGGGAAATGTTGCCTTGTGATCAAATTGTGGAATACTGATGAAAATAACTTAAGTATATGACTACTAATGAGGTGGAGAAATTGCGTATGGCACTAATCTTGTGTGACTGCATGGTAGGATCCCATACCTGAACAGTTCCAAAGGGGTAGCCCTGTTAGTCTAGTTCAGCAAAACAAACAAGGAGTCCTGTGGCACTTTTAAAGACTAACAAATGTATTTATCTCATGAGCTTTCGTGGGAGAAAATTCCACTTCATCAGACGCTTTGAAGATGGGGAACTTTCTGTAAGCTACAGTAAGTTCCCCATCTTCAAAGCATCTGATGAAGTGGAATTTTCTCCCACTAAAGCTCATGCGATAAATAAAGTTGTTAGTCTTTAAAAGTTCCACAGGACTCCTTGTTTGTATACCTGAACAAGTAAATTATAAATGTCAAGTTTCATTAAAAACATGTTATAGACTTATCTGTCTCATTGACTGCTCCTCCTATGTTCACTTACATTGTTATAAACCTGCCTTTAGTTTCAGGTTTTTAATGAAAATTTTAGAAGCTGCAGCAGATTTTATACTCCTTTCATTTAGTTTTTATTGGATGTGTAGTTCCCATTGTATGATATTAATATACTGAGTGGAGATATAAACCACTTATCATGAAATCCAGATGTTACTGACGTCAATGGCAAAACTTCACTTGAATGGGGCCAGGATTTTACTCTGGATCTTCACCGATTTATGTGATATCATAACTGGGAATAGTGGTTTTACAGTGCTGAACTTTTCTGTCTCTGTTTCCTTTAACAGCTGTGATACTTTTGCAATTGCTAGCTTGTAGTATTTTTATTTTTTACTTGCTGCAGCTGGACTATTTAGCTAATTCTTTCCTATAAGAACAGTTGTTATAATAAAAAATGCTTTGCCATGTGCTTTATATCACCAATATTTCTCTTCTTCTGCATTCCTCTACTGGGACTTACCAGCTTTAAGCAACTTTTAATTTGATGCCAGGATTATTTGTTCTTATCCTTAGTAGGCTCTTGCATAACTGAAGATTTCCAGTCAGTGCTGCATTATGAATGTACTTTGATATACCACAAGCCTTTTATATTGTTGGTGGAAAGGCAAAAATTAACAGAGTGACTTCATATCAGTACTAACAGAAGCAAATGCTATGATCTCTCATCAGTAGCAACATAGCCTTTTATATTCTTCTGTTCCATTGGAATTAAGAAAAATATTATAAGGGAATAAATTATACTCCTCTGTGTGATGGCCAGCAGCTATACCATCTTATGTTATGTACCTGTAAAATTTAATTGGCTGTGGAGAATTAGGACTATGAAGGGAGAAAATCCAGTGTTCTTCAAGAGGCTGGTGATTTGTTAGGTAGTACTCTTTCCTCAGAGTTGATACTAAGCCAGTCAGTGCTCTGGCATGATGATAGAAGACACTATGCCGTCGAGATGCTGTCTTTCAGATGAGTCCAAGTAGATGTCTTGATCTTCAGTGCTCATTAAAGTTCAGCACTTTTTTAAAAAAGGAGTGTTCAAATTCCAAATTGATTTCTGACATCCTGTCTCCATTTCCTGTATGATTTCAATTGGTCATCGTATTCTTCCTGAGACACTTTGGGACGTGAAAGCACTATTCATGTCCTCATCATGATCATTCACTTGTAAAATGTTGTGAAGTATTATTGTGTGCTGTTATACAGCTGCTACATTCCACCCCAGAAGGGGCTTTATTTTTATGCTGGGTGAAATGATCCATAAATAGTTTGTAAATTATTAAAGTTTGAGATATCATATGAATGTAAGATATTATTGTTATTGTTATTATTTATTTATTTTGCTGACAAAAAGTTGTTCATTTGATTTTTGTGGCTCTACAAATCCTTAAATTAAAAGCTAAGCATTGGTGGCATGATACCAAAACATGGAGTGGATCTACCATTATGTATAGCCAAGACATATAAAAGCACTCACAAAAACCAGAATATTCAAAAGCTGTTAGTTTTCAGTCATAGAGAGATCTGGATACTAAATGGTGTGAAGCCCTTGAGGGATAAAAGGACCCCCATCATCTGACACTGGCTGCAATTTAATTTGTCTGATCTTCTTCCTATTAATCTCTCATTGCAGAAAGTATTACACTTAGAATTTCTGTTATTGTACTGAAGGAAAATGTCTTGAAAAGGCTCACATTTGCTATACTACAAGAAGATCTGTAAGAAAAATGTTTAAAAGATAAAAGACATGGTGGAATACAGATTGAGGACCCTACCCTGCAATCCCTTATGCATGTGAATAACTTCGCTTAGATGAGTAATACCATTTAATTCAAAGGAACTACTTTCATGAGTAAAGTTGCTCACATTTTTAAATTTGTAAATTTTTGCAGGATTTGATCTTAGGGTGAGTACAAGATATTGTCTGATGAGAAAGTTTATTCAATAGAACTGAGCAAAAAGTTTTGGGATGAAGAGTTAATTTGCCAAAAATAAAATTTTGTGAACACAAAGTATTCATGAATTTGGGTCAGATTTGGCAAATGATTTTGCCCAGGAAGAAAAAGAACATTTTAAAAAAAAGTCTCAATGAAGTGAAATTTTGTTTAAAAAAATAGCTAGATTTTTTTTTTTTTTTTAAAGCAAGCAAACAAACCAATGAAAACAAGAGAATTTAATTCTGGGGCAAACAAAATGTGTTTTGGCTTTAAAAAGTTGCAGTTTTACATTTAAGTGAAGAAAAATCAAACATTTCAATTTCTGGTTGGCCTGGGTAAAAAATTCATTTGGGGTGGTTTTGATTGGGTAATTGAACCAGGGGTGTAGCCAGACCTGCTTTTCTGACTGGGTCTGTGAGTCCTTTGGGTGGGCGCAGGCCAATTCCTGCTTCTGGTCACACGATTTCCCACCAGTTGCTTTCCCAAACTTCCTGTTTCCAGTCATGTGCCTCGAAGCAGAAAATTTGGGTAGTAAAAGCTGCCTGACTGCTACAGAAAGCTGCCTGATGCTCCAAATTTAAGTGCAGCATTGGCAGCAGAAATCTTAATATTACAGATCAAGTGGGCCTGCTGTAAAAGAGGATGGGCGTGACCCATCGCAGCCCACCCGTGGCTATGCCCTTGCACTGAACCAGAAAATATCAGTTATTCTCTCAGCTCTAACAGTAAGTGGAGCATCTTTTACTTTGCTTATACCCCACTGTGGGGGAAAAAATACAATGGTGTATGTCAGATTAGTGTGTTAAACCCATACAGCAGTCACGTAGGTTTTGCTCTTATGGTATGTATTATCACTAGAAACTCTTGATTAGTACAATTTGATGTCCTATAGCTAGAAGTAGTTTAGTGAAACATGGAGGTCCTCTTTGAGTTTTAGCTCTTAGTAGCCATGCCTTCCTTTCACTTTCTTAATCAGCATTGTTCTTTTATCCGGGTGTTGGATCATGTGTACAAATGCAGTACTGGGTGTAAAGTATATGCAGGATGAGCAAAAATGGAGAAGTTGAAAATGTTTATAACCAAATGTGAAACCAGATGATTTGGCATTTTATTACAAAACCAAAACTTGAGTGCAAAGGTATGTGAGTTGGAAGTGCCTAATTTTGCACAGCCCCATACTCCTTTTTACCAGCCTTGCTAAAACGACTCTGGGATACTGAAAGCAGTTCTCATGATTAGTACCTCCAAAAGTTCAAGTAAGAGCAGAGAAGGGAGGATATGATATAAAATGAGAGAGATTGCAGGAACCTTAATGTAGTCTCACAGGGTGTGTCTACACTGGTGCCTTAAGTTGACCTAAGGATGCTTAAGTTGACCTACAGAACTCTGCGTCCACACTGGGCACTTGTTAAGTGACTTAGGCGCTTCCTTATGTCAACTTAATAACACCACCTCTGAAGGTCGATTTAAGGCTTAAGTTGACTTTATTAAGTCGACTTAAAGCCAGTGTAGACGGGTATGTCTACACTACAAGCTCTTTTAAGTTGACTTAACAAGGTCAACTTAAGTCAACTTTAAGTGTAGATGCTCCGTTAACTCGACTTCACAAGGTCGCCTTTAAGTCGACTTAAAGTCAACCTTGTTAAGTCGACTTAACAGAGTCGACTTAACAAGTGTAGACATAGCCAAAGAAAGAATATTAAGGGGACATGCAAACACTATAAGAATGTGAGAGTCGTTAATGCAAGAAAAGGAAAGGGACTTCTGACTATACTGGACCCAGTTTGAAACAAGGAATAAGAATCTAAAACTAAAGAGGGATAAGTTCAGGTTGGATATTAAAAATGGTGAGTTCTAATGTTCTGTTTAGCTTATACTGTACCTTATAAGCACCTAGTAAAATGAGATATGGAAAGAGAATACACTACTCACTGCTTATGATTAGAAGTTTAAAAAAAAGTTAAAGACTTAATGGATTCATGTGGTACTAGCATAGGGTATTTCTACACTAGAAAAAGTAAGTCGACTTTGTTAAGTCGACTTAACATTGGACATAGGTGCCCACACTGGCATTAAGGCAACTTAATAAAGTCGACTTAAGGGCTACTCCCCGACCACACCGTCCATAAATTGACTTAAGAAGTCGACTTAAGGCTTAAGGAATTTCTTAAGTCGACTTAATGAAACCCCAGTGTGGACATGGAGTAATTTAGGTCCACTTAAGGGTCCTTAAGTGGTCCTAAATTGCTAGTGTAGACATATCCATACTGACTATGGGGATTCTAAACAGCCTAGAAGGTCTCTCTTAACTCTAACTCTGTGAGTAAAGTCATCTTAAAGCATAAATTAACACAAAGAGAAATCAAATTGAATTAATTTAAACATTGCTAGTGTGGATGTTTACTGCATTCCAGAAAATATTATTCAGTTAATGGTAGCACCATGCTAATAATATTGCACCTCTAGTATTTAATGAAATGTAGTCTCTGAACATCAGGTTACCCCTTCTGAGGATGAAGCTGACAGAATGATTATATTAGCAGACTGCATTATTAATAGCTGAGTTTTCATAATTTCTCTGCCTTTGAGAAATGCAGCTGTAATGTCGCCTTCTTTCTAGATGAAGAATTGAAAAATTGAATCGTTATCAGATCTAATTCACAGAAATGAAAATTTCCTTATTGTGATCATGCTGCCCCAAGAGTGACAGAGTGAAGTGATATTCATATTTTGTGAACATTAGATTTATTTGACTGTGTTTTCCACTTAGAATTCTGGCAAATGAACACCACATCACAGAAGTCTGTTGTAGAGCTGAGACACAAAAGGAGTAAAAGGCAGGTATGTGCCAATAACTTTTCTAAAGAATATGCCACCAGCTAATGAAGAAATATCTCAAGATCAAGTTCTATTGTTCATGCTGTTTTAGCATGAGACCTGCATAAATACATAAAAATAGTTGCAAAAGGCAGTATATAACATCTGGATAACATTGATAGAACTTGTCTTCTAAGTAGCCAAGCATCTGTGTTTTATCATGCAACCACAAGCTACTGGAAATGCAATTTCAAGAGAACTAACAGATATCCTAGATCTTGCTGATATTGTCGTGCGTTGCCAACCCTTTGCCTCTTGCAAACCTCAGTAACAATTCCTCTCCTCAGCTCGGCTTATTCTGCCTTCACTGGATTGTCAAACCGCAACATTTGAGGATTATAACATTGTTGCTCATAGTATGAAAGGATCTTTTTTTCTTTAAATGCTGTTAGAAATACTGTAGCAATTTGGAATCTAAAGTTTGGTTCCTTTAGTCCAAAAGAAAGTTACATTTAACAAAGTAGCTGCAAGTCATAGCTATGAGAAAGGACAACAAGACAACTTAAAATTTACTATTAAACTGAGAGCACCATTCTTTTCTGTTATGATGAGAGGTCATTAGTAGTAGCCATTTATCTTAAGTATGAAAATATAATATAGATCCTTTACACATGGGATGAGTGTTATCACTGGTAAAAAGCCAATTATTTATTCCCCAAGATTTACTGAAGTTCAAATTTTTAATGGGCTCTCAATAGATGTTCCGTTTAGCTTTTTTTTTTTTTTTAAAGTAAATCTCCCACATCAAATGTAAAATATATTTGCCATGTTTTTAAATTTGTTCTGATGATACAGATGTGTATTTAGTGAAGCAAAACCTGAGGTTTTGGTAAGACAGCTATAACACTATTTGGAGTTCTCAAAAGTTCCTTGGTTCTTTTCAGTCTGATTTTAGACCTGGGCATGGCACAGAAATGGTACTGGTCTCATTAGTCAAAGATTTTCTGTTGGTGGTGGACAAAGGTAATGTGTGTGGGTATGGAGTCTTACATCTGTCAGTGCCTTTGACATCACTGATCCTGAAGGGTATGTTTACACAGCAATTAAATATGCCCAGCTGGTCTGGGCCAGCTGAGTTGGGCTTAGGCTGCAGAGCCGTAAAATTGCTGTGTAGGTATTCAGACTAATGCTGAAACCTGAGCTCTGGGACCCTGTAAGAGAGGAGGGTCCCAGAGCCTAGGCTCCAGACTGAACCTGACTGACTATACCACAATTAAACAGCCCCTTAGCCTAAGATCATGAGCCTGAGTCAGCTGATACAGCCAACAGCAACTAGTTGGTTGCAGTGGAGACATACTCTCAGTGATGTTGAAACATTGTTGGTACTGGCAGGGATAGACAGAGATGCTCTTGTTCTTGGTCTTCAATCTAGGCGATACCGCCCGCTAGTGGGCATTTTGTGATTTTTGGTGGGCGCTACAAAAATGAAGGAGATAATGGCCATGCTCATCCAGCTTTAATTTATAAAAAGTTTGTATGAATAATGAATTAATAATAAATAAATGTTGTTTGAATGAAATTTGTTTGATATCCTATTTAAAATATTTGAGTTTAAAATTTAAATAAATTGAAAATTATAATTAATGATTAACAGTACAACAATGTAACAATTAATTTAACAACAGTGGCAATTTATAAAAAGTAACAATTTATGTAGGTGGGTGGTAAACTTACTGCAAATGTGAAAATATTGAAAAACTGGGCACTGATCCTAAAAAGGTTGAAGACCACTGGTATAAGGTATACTTGGGTGGTTGCTCATCTTCCTCAAGAATCCTTTAGGGTCGTACAGTGGTTTAGCCTGTCATTCTTCTATACATATGCAGAGGCGGATTAGGGGCCTCAGGGCCCATGGGCCTCCCTCAGTGGTGGGCACCCCCCACTTGTCCCTCCCGCATGGGGTCAGAGCCCCCCCTTCAGCCTATGGCCCTGCCCCTTCCAGCCAGGTCACTGCTTGAGGGGCCCTAGGGCCAGAGGCCAGCCCCAGCCCAGCTGGTCAGCCCCTGGGGGCAGTGGGGCCAATTGGTGCGTGTGGTGTGACACACAGAGCAACCAGGGGCAGAATGGGAATGCGGAACCCGGGGAATGGCCAACCCACCCTTTCCTCGGGGGCAGACCAGCCAGCCCTGGGGTGGGGCGAGAGAGTGGTGCCTGGCTTCTGGCCCAGGGTGGCTCTGCTCCTCCCCCAGCATGACATGGGTCTCCTGGGCACAGGCCTTATAGGCCTATGTGGTAATCCACCCCTGTACATATGTAAACCCAGTCCCTGCATAAAAGTGCTTGCAATCTAAATTAGTCACAGACAACACATCATCGGTACAGCCTATTGCACCAGTATAACAGGTGATAGTGAAAGCTAGAAGTGGTAGAAATACTTACGAGACATCAGGCAAATTTTAAAAAATGCCAAATTGCCTTCATAGCCAGGACCATTGAAAGTCAATGGGATTTAGGCTCCTAAGACCCTTAAGTACTTTTGAAAATGTCACTCATCATCATTCACAAGAAGTGTATGCCAGGGAAAGCCAGTGAAGGGATTTAAAGATGGAGTTTGACGACACACACCAAGGTACAATCCAGGCTAATGAGCAGCTGTGTCACTGCTGCCCTATAAACTGGGGTGCCCCTTACAATGCTTTGCTGCTGTAGCCTCCAATCTGGACTGCTCACAAATATCTCCAGTGTGCAAAACATTCCAAGCTATTTCTATGTTCATGGTGCAGCCAGCCAGCCAGCCACAACTTGGCTCTTACCAGAATTGGTACTACTGCAGGGGGACCCCAACACATTAAAAGTCTTAGATTTTCCCCAGAAATGTTTGTCCAGTACTGCCCAGCCCCCTCCTGGACAATACAAGTTTATCGAAAGCCTGTTATTTCTTTAATAGAAATATTATGCTCACAACTTGCCACCCCAAATGGAGTCTGCCAAACACCTCAATTTAAACAAACTTGATTAGATAGAATAATAAAATATGTTTATTAACTACAAAGGAGAGATTTTAAGTGAGTACAAGTAATGAGACATAAAAGTCAGAAATGGCTACAAGAAAATAAAGTTAATATGCTACTGGTGACTAACTTAAGCGAAGTGTTTCACCCTATGCTTTAAGCAGTCTTACTGACCAAACCCTCCAGGTCAGGACCCCTTATCCCAGAGTCCAGTGAAGGTTTCCTTTGCTGCGTCAGGTGTAGAGAAAGGGATGGGCAGGGAGAAAGAGATGAGGTCTCTTGGAATGTTTGCCCCTTCTTTTCATAGTTTCAGTCTGCCTTTCAAGGCTGGATTAACTGTCCTGGGGGTCCCAGGCTGCCCCGTTGCTGGGAGGCTGGGGCCAGAGAGTGCTCCCAGCTCCACTCTGTCCAGTCTGCAGGGTGAGGGTGGGAGGGGGTGGCTGGCGTGCGGCACGGCGTGGAGCACCGGAGAGCCCACCGCGAGCCACCCAGCCCCTGGACGAAGTGAGCAGGGGCTGGCCCGCCCACCCATGCCCAGGGGTGGGCGCAGAGCCTGGGCCTGGCCTCTCTGGCTCCAGGGCACTGCCCACTCCTCCCCCTTCCAGCGGCGTCCTTTTTGGCCGGGCCCATGGCTTAAGCCCCTAAAGCCCCTTTGACAATCCAGCCCTGCTGCCTTTTGAAAAATATTTCCAATTGGGTACCAGGAGGCAACAGGTCTACATGGAAGGATTTTCTCTGCTGCTTTTTCTCACCTCTTTGAGCTTTCATTGCCTTCCCTTCCTGCATGATGACTCTGTTTACTGCTTAAATGCAAATTAAGAAGAGCACATATTCCTTTGTTTGAGACAAACCTGTTTGCCAGTCTCCTTTTTAGAACAGTTGTTAACACGAAACAGAGGAATTTTTTAACTTCAGAGTGTTGCCACATACTTTGTGAGGACAATGCTGACCAGCAATTATGAATTTACAAATGATACCTTACAGGACATACATTACATAAAGATTATTACAACAGTGTGTAGGGTATGGACAAAGGGGTGCATTCTGTCACAGAGTGAGAAGGTGAGAGTAGTAGGAGAGGAAGATGATTTCAGCAGCATCTGTTTGAAGGGAGATGAGAAGTGAGGAGGAGGTGGCATTATATGGCTTTTTATGAGCACTAAATTCACTTAGCAATATCCATTCACCTTGATACTCTGTTTTTATGATTATCTCCAAGAGCACGATACATGCACAAACACATCCCAGAAAAGAAGTAGGGATTGAATGAAAAACAAGACTAAATAGCTCAAAGAAACTATACGCATGTATTCAGTGCTGTGAAAGAAAACAGGCAAATGGGTGGAAAAGGAAAAATAACTTCTGTGAAATTTACTTTATATCAAATAGCACTAGAGGGATTATCTGCCTTTTCATGAACAAGAAGCAGTTACCGGTACTCTAGATTTACATAATAACATAATCTTACTGGGAAGACCAGGAAAAATAAAGGCATCATTTAGAAACAGGACTCTGAATATCTGTAAACTGGAAGAAAATGTGATACTTATTAGACTGTCTATTAATAATAGTTGATTGAGCAGTTTAGAATTTGAATAAACGATATAGCGCCTAAAAAAGGTTTTTTGACAAAGAAATCAAGAGTGCCATCCTGAGAGTTTGTAGCAATTCTGTGTGTTTATAATTGGTACCAAAAAGGTTGTAAAGATACAGATACTGTTTAGGCTCCCTCTCAAAAATCTAGATTTCTCTTAGAAAGATCTGAGTTTATGTTGTAGAATTTATGGCTATTCTGCAGGGACTAGGGGTTGTGGGTACACTACATTTTATGTGCGTGTAAAATACAGTGTACCCTCTATATGTACAATAATTTTCCTATTGACCTTCCAAAAATAATTTCCTAACCAGATGAGAAATTAAAAGATGTGTGCCTATTTATGGCTTGGAAACATAGGCAGAGATGATGTACATACATGTATACTTTTAAAAAATTGTGCCACATTTAATTTTTTACATATAAAAAAATGGTGGAACAATGGCAATATTTCTAATAAATGAGAACACAGTTAGGGAATGAATAATTTTTGTGATGTTGCAAATTAAGACTTGTTTCTAGTTGCCATTTAATCAGCTACTGCATGTTAATCTTTCTGCAGATCCATCAGATCCCACGTAAAGTTGAGAAGGAAACAAAATACATTGAGTTAATGATTGTAAATGATCATCTAATGGTAAGATTTGCATACTTCACTATTTGAAATTCATCAGTAATTTATTGTTTTATGCACCTTGGAGGCCTAAACAATAAAGTACACCAATTACCTTATTACCTGATTTGATTTGCTGTTACAGCTTGACCTGGTCATATGTCATACACTTCCTTGCATTTCATTTCCTTCATTCTGTAAGTTCCCTATCTTCAAAGCATCTGACGAAGTGGGATTTTCTCCTACGAAAGCTCATGCAATAAATGGATGGGTTAGTCTTTAAAAGTGCCACAGGACTCTTTGTTTCAATTACCTTATAAATACAGTTTATACAGGGCTTTTTTTCTGCTGGTATGCCCTGGTACAGCATACCGGCACCTATTTTTCCCTAACCAGCCCTGCTGCCCAGCTGGGGACCAGGATCAGCAGGGGAAAGGGGGGCCGTCCCTTGGGGAGAGCAGGTCCAGGGCCAATCAGGCTAGGTGGGGCCCTCGCCCCCCCACTCTGGAGGGGAGCATGGTGTGCTGGCCTGGTCTGCCCTCAGGGACCCCGATTGCCCTCCAGCGACTGGCTGGAGCTGCCACTTCTGGCGAGAGCTGGCCAAGAGGAGTGGGAAGAGCTGGCGAGTGGGTGGTGAAGGGGCCGGGGGTGGGTGGCATTGGGGAACGGAGGGTCCTGACAATACCTCTCCCCTCCTTCCGGCCCCCCCTCCCCCTCCGCACCACTCCTGTTGGCATACTGGCACCTTTTTTTTTTTTTAGAAAAAAAGCACTGAGTTTATATCCTAAAGAAAAGAGGTCTGAATCTATTCTCCTTTATATTATGGTGTGACTCCAGTGAAGTTATTCCTGATTTTCACCATCATATCTGAGAACAGGATCAGGCCCCCCAAAATATTTACAACAAGAATTTGACACCGTGACCCGATGTATGTTTGACTCCAAACTGATGGTATTTGTTCAATAGTTTCTTGGCCATTACTTTTACTTACCATAATGAAACAATCTGTATTGTTAGCCGGCAGTTTTCAAATGACTGTGCACAGAATTACTGTTTTTTTTTTGTTTTTTTTTAATGAGACTACACTGCAATGACTTTCACTTACTTTTCTAAGGTACTAAAGGGTTCTTTGATCTTATAGAGATAGGCATAACAAAAATCAACAGCTGCAAGTTAAAGTTAGACAAGTTCTAATTAGAAATAAGGCACAATGTTTAATAGTCATGGTCATTAAGCACTGGAAAAAATTACTAAGGGTACGTATAGATTTTCCATCTCTTAAAGTCTTCAAATCAAGACTGAGTGCATTTCTAGCAGCTATAGGTTAGCCAAATGCAAATTATAGGGATCTATACAGGAATAACTAGATGAAATTCTGTGGCATGTGTTCTACAGGAAAATCAGATTAAATGATCTAATGGTCCCTTCTGGCCTTAAAAACTTATAGATCTATAATTGTTATGTTTCCCCAGGCCTTTTTCAATTATGAACTGCTTCTCCCAAGTGATGCCCAAATTTGCAAAGATACCCATCAAATTCTAGAGGGAATACACTGCCATTCTTAAATAATTTAAATGACAGAGTTTTATTTCTTTGACCCCTGTTTTGGGAGAGCATAGCAATAATCTCCAGGGTGACAGTGATTTCTATGTCACAACAGAAAATGGCGGTTGGTGTTGAGAAGTCTCTTTATTGTGTTTGATCCAGATGAGCAGAAGTTACATGACATACCTGTTTGAACACAACTGTTTCCTGTTTAAAGTTTTGCACATTAATTTTCCTCTAGGGGTAAAATATTTTGGTAAAATGTGTGTGTATTGACTAAACACTTAGGCTATGTCTACACTTGTGGACTTAACAAAAGTCGACTTAACTTTTCAAGTCTAGATGTGGCCCCTTTTTGACCTTATTAAGTCGACTTAATGTTTTAAGTTGACTTAAAAAGGTCCACCTAGGCACTACTCCGTGTCTCCACTGGCTTAAGCGCTAGTTAGAATTAAAACGAGGTGTTATTAATTCAAACTAACTTTTCCTTAATTCAATTTAAGGAGCAGCTTAAGTCGAATTAAGGAAAGGCCAGTGTAGACGCGGAGTAAATTAAGTCAACTTAAGCCTCCTTAAATTGACTTAATTTGTAAGTGTAGACACACCCTTAGTGATTATTTCATTTGTCTACAGTTTGAACCTGGATGTCTATTAGAAAGAGGTAGTCATGATATTTTAGGCAGCACACTTTGTGCTAACCATTTTGCATTTACTATCTGAACACTAACTGAACCCTGAGCACATGGAGTGCGTCTACACTTGTAAATTAAGTCGACTTAATTTACTCTGCGTCTACACTACACTTTCCTTAAGTTGACTTAAGCAGCTGCAGCAAGAGCCTGTGTTGGTTTTTTTTAAGCCCTGCAGAAACACACTGTGCTTGTGGCTTCATCAGCAGCTCCTTTCTGTACCCAGCAGGAGGGGAGCTACGAGCCACTATGAAAGCCCCCGAGGGCCACAGGTTGGGAACCACTGTCCTATAGAATATAAATTGTGACTATGGAGCTTGGACAGAACCATCAAAAATGGAGAATTCTAAATGGATGTAACTTTACACACAGGCATTTCCCTTGCTCAGACTCTAATTTGTGATGGGCAAAATGCACCAAGGTGTCTTATGGTAGCTGGAAAAAAACAGTCATATACAACAAGCTCACTGTCTGGTTGTTTAGACCTAAACTTTACCATAAGTTTTGTATAGCAGGAAAATGTATAAAAATTGTTTGTTAATTTCTCTCATGGAAAGATGGATTTAAATTAAAAACAAAAAACTGCAATACAGTTACCCCTCCTAGGTTATCCTCTAAAAACAAAGAGCAAGTATCCAGTGCCGAATCTCCAGCAGCCATTACTTCTAGAGATGTGCTCACAAGGAAGTAACCAAATGGCTCCAGGAGAAATTTTGGGGGGAAAATATCAGTGTTTGTTGAAAAGATCAAAAGTGGGTTGAAATACATTTTATTTCCAGTCTTTTACTAATGATTCTGAATACCTGGCATATATATAGAAGATTTCATAAAAGCCCTTTGTAAAGATGGGTAAGCATCATTGTCTTGTTCTAGTTACAAAAAAGAGAGAGCTGGTCCTTCTGCAGTTGCTGTTGGACCTCCATCTGCAGATTTGGGAGGGTAAATGGCTTTCAGTGGTTTGTTTGTGCCCTGCTGTTCAGATTTCATTCTTTGAGAAGAGGGGGGCCTCACGTCCAACTTCTGGTATTGAGTGTCATGAAGTGACTGCTTTCAGAGCACCTCGTTGTGGCCCTGCCATGCACACAGCACCCACTGAAAGTGTTCCTGTCCATTACATAGCCCCAATTACAATAAAACACTTACCTGCTTTGTAGGTTTATTAGCTCTCAGCCTCCTTCCTGGAGCTGTACTTCAAATAGTCGCTCTCTCTCAAGAGACACTCCAGCTCTGTGTATTGGAGTTGGGTTGTAACTTAGGCCAGCTGTAGGGCCTTAGGCAGATTGTCTTTTTCCCAATTCGTCCTAAGGCTCAGAGGATTCAACAGGCAGCTTTCTTCTGCTCCGAGAGAGGAGGCAACATGTATGCTGGTCCCCTTCCTAAAGCTTATCCAGCTGGCTGGGAGAGAGGGAAGCCTTGTTCTGATCCTGAGCCCTTAAAGAAACAAAAATAGGATTTCCTCCCAAACACTACTTGTTCCTGGGATCACTTGTACTCTATCAATATCACCTAGGTTCTTCTATATATCAGGCTTCCCAAAATCTTACAGGGTCATGACATATGATTTGGTAGGCTGACTCCTGGGCACCACTACCTGTATAAGGAAAGACGGTCTCACCACACTGTGTTCTACCTTCTTTTCTGTATTCTCTTTGGGTACGTCAACACTGGAGGCTCTATTAAGTCGAGTTAAAGTTGACCTTGTGAAGTCGACTAAGAGCGTCTACACTGAAAACTCTAGTCGACTGCCTGTGTCCACACTGGCAGGTGCTAGGTCGATGAAGGAGTGTCCAGGAACTCTGGGAGGGGACCAGTGTTCTGTCCAAGCTGATGATGCAGCTGAGCAAGATATTGTACTTGTTGAGCGGCAGTTTGTGAGGCCTGGTGCCTCATGGGCAACAGTTTTTTGGCACTGGAAGCATCAGCAAGCCTAAGTACCTTAAGTCAAAAGAAAAGCATAAATTTTGTCTTTTCATTTGAACTTTAATAAAAATGTTAAAATTAAATATTGTAGTTTTATTAATTTCCTATGGGTCGGGCTGGAGAGAAGAAAAGAGCTGCAGTCATCGGAATGGGGAAGGCCGTGTCTGGGGCAATCAGGCTGGGGAGAAGGGGAGAGCTGCGGCTGGGGAGATCTTGCTGGGGAAAACCATGACTGGGGAGATCAGACTGGGGAAAGCTGCAGCCGGGGAGACTGGGCTGGGGAAAGCCGTGGCTGGGGAGATTGGGCTGTGAAAAGCCGCGGCTGGGGAGATCAGGCTGGGGAGAAGGGGAAAGCCATGGCTGGGGAGAAGGGGAAAGCCATGGCTGGGGAGATTGGGCTGGGGAAAGCTGCGGTCGGGGAGATC
>ML685840.1:812416-892783 GCA_007922175.1 Pelusios castaneus | reverse complement strand
CCATGGCTGGGGAGATTGGGCTGGGGAAAGCTGCGGTCGGGGAGATCGGGCTGGGGAAAGCTGTGGCTGGGGAGATTGGGCTGGGGAGAGCCATGTGCTGTCAAGTTCTGTATTGGTATTTGAATGTTAACAGTTTAATAATCATAAATAATAGTAATGGTACGAATCACAATAATGATAACAACAATACTTCGTATTTCTGTAACACCTATCACCAAGGATCTTAAAGCACTTTCTAAAAATTAATTAATGAATCTTCAGAACACCACTGTGAGGTGGGTAGGTAATATGCATATCTGAACAATGTGTTCAACACAATTTTTTAACATTCCAGTTAGCATAAAAAATAAGCAGCTTGAGTATATCTTCTACTGTTGATAGATCCATCTTTTGCTTCATGTTTTTCAGAGGAAATTATTTTCAGAAATACTTCTGTAACTGTTCTGTGTTTGTTTTTCAGTGTAAAAAACATAGACTATCAGTCGGCCATACGAACAGCTATGCTAAATCAGTGGTGAACATGGCAGATTTAGTAAGTACTAATCAGCTAAATGCTTTTTTAAATGTGTTGTGTATGTGCTGATAATCATAGAAAATATTATTTCACATATATGCATGATCTTAATTTATGTGAAGAGGGCAGATATCTATTTAGACCCCACTACAATGAAGTACTTAAGTGTGTGCCTAACTTTAAGTAACTCCCATGACTTCACATGCTTAAGTACCTTGCTGGACTGAGACCTGACTGAGTTTTTAAAGCATATCTGCCCAATAAGGATAACTACAGCTGCAACCAGAAAGGTTTCTACAACTGTAATGCACTAAAATGCATGGAGATATTGTATGTTTAATTCAGCATTTGAGAAATAGGAGTTCATATTATTTTATATGGAGCAAGGGAATATAGGTAGTTGGGGCTATAAATCACACAGCACATGGCTTCTGTACCCTGAAACATTTTCAGGCTTTGCAAATGAAAAATACATTCCCATTCCTGAAATTCTTTGGTCTGGGACATGTGGTTCCTGTTGAGTCTGAAGATAGGCACTGCTGAAGAATGTGCTGTGTGGAAGTGGTCCAGTCTCCGTGGTACAGATACCTGTTTTATGTATCTGTTGAGTAGTATAGCACCCTGTTGTTTCAATCAGGTATGCTGAACACTATAAAATACAGATAAACTCTGATTTTTCTGAACCTAAATCTTAGAGTTATCCAGAATTTTTGTGGTCCTTTAGGCTATGTCTACACTAGAGGCTCTGTTAAGTCGACTTAACAAGGTCGACTTTAAGTTGACTTAAAGTCGACTTTATTAAGTCGACTTAGAGAGTCCACACTAAAAACTTAAGTCGACTGCCTATGTTCACACTGGCAGTTGCTAGGTTGACCAAGGAGTGGTGCATTATGGGTAGCTGTCCCACATTGCACCGAGGCCTGGAGGCCAGTTAGGTCAACTTAAAGGCACTCCCCATCCACATTGGCTTAAGTTGATTTAATAAGGTTGACTTAGGTGTTAAGTCAACCTTCATAGGTGGAGTTATTAAGTCGACTTAAGGAAGCACTTAAGTCGACTTAAGGAAGCGCCCAGTGTGGACGCAGCGTTCTGTAGGTTGACTTAAGCACCGTTAAGTCGACTTAAGATGCAAGTGTAGACATACCCTTAGAGATTTATATCATATCTCTCAGTTCACTCTTACAAAGGTTTTAGAGTCCCAGATACCTTTGTCACGCTCAGATCCTGGCAGAAGCTCTTCATTGGTGGACTGCTGTGGTTAGACAGAACTGCTTACAGGTGTAGAGCCTAATGTCTGGATTTTACCTGTACTACTTCCTGCTTAAAAAAGAAAGTAGGTGAGCATCAGGGAATGAAATATTCATTATTACCGTCTTAATATTTTATTACCTCAAAATGTAAAAGGGGAAAAGAAGTAACTATATTCTATTTGATATAATATATTTGTTCATTTTGTTAATATACTAGATATATAAAGAACAACTTAACACCAGGATAGTATTGGTTGCCATGGAAACCTGGGCTACCGATAACAAGTTCACCATATCTGAAAACCCACTGGTGACCCTACGTGAGTTTATGAAATATAGGAGAGATTTTATCAGAGAGAAAAGTGATGCAGTTCACCTTTTTTCGTACGTAACTTTGTATGCCATTTTATTACTATTTTTTCATTCCACGGGGAGTGCTTTATTATTAGTGGCTGAAAACATCTCTTTTCTATTATGTTATGCCATGTACAGTAATCCTGACAATAATTCATAAGGACACAGGTGGGAGGGAGGTTTGAACAGTGCCCAATATACTAGCCATAAGCTTCATGTACTGTGAATTCATGTTGTCTTGTGTAATTACCTCCCACACCAACAAAACTGCCCCAGCTGATAGAGCATGGTACCATGCTGCACAGGAAGTTCTAAAAGTTGACTAGCAATCCTGTTCTTGATGGCAAAAGCAACCCCATGAATACACCTCTCTTCCCAAAGCTTGCCTTCCAAAAGAAGATAGAGCCACCTCCAGCTTCTTTCAATTGGCCTTCATCTGCCTGAGGAGTCTATTGTACGGACAGGGTTTGTCTCTTACTGTGTGGACACAGAACTGTTTATTCAGTGAGACTCCAATCTTAGTTGGAGCCTCTAGGTGCTGCTATACTACTACTACTAAATAGCATTTGAGAACATTACATTTCTAGATGGCCTTGGAATCTAAGAATCGCCAGTTCATCTCCTTCTGTCATAGCCAGGGGGAAACAGGTCTGCCTGCAGAGCCCTCAGCATGCTCACATTTGCAACTCTGTATTAAAATAATGACTATATTGAAATCTCATGCATCAGGGCTTCAGCCAGTCATCTGGAGGTACCAAGAAGGATTTCCCCCCCGATGCATAATTGGCCTTATATATTGTGGGTTGGTTTTGTATTTTCCCACCTTTCTCTGAAGAACCAGTGGTCAGCCACAGCTGAAGATGTGGCACTGGAGAGGGTGGACCAGTGCTCTGAGGAGGTACAAAGAATCCTCTTCGCTGGTGATACCTGGCTGGTGTGTCTTGCTCACATGCTCAGGGTCATACTGATCACCAGATAAGGGTGAGAAAGGAATTTCCCCCAGGTCAGATTGGCAGGGACCTTGGGGGGGGGGGGGGTTGCCTTCTTCTGTAGCATGGGGCATGCTTTGCCTTATAGCATCATCTAGGCATGTCTCATCATGTCTCATTGCAGGACCTTGGGCATAATAGCTGAGTCTTCTGAAGAATGAAATTCTGTGATCTAACTAAAGTGATTGGGCTTTATATAGGGGTAGTTGGTTGAAATTTAATATGGGAGGTAAGGCTAGGAGAGCTAGCCTTAAACTTTATGAAAATATGAAACTACTTCATAGGAGAGTTTGTCTCTCAAAGAATTTGTCTATTCATGAGAACAGATGCTCTTCTATGTGAGTCTGTTTAGAGAAAAACAACAGAGTCCTGTGGCACTTTTAAAGACTAACAGATTTATTTATCGCATGAGCTTTCGTGGGAGAAAATCCCACTTCGTCAGATGCTTTGAAGAAGGTTTCCTCGAAAGATTGCAAAAGATGCTTTGGTTTCACAGTTCTGCATTCTGTTTGTGTGCTCACTATGGTTGCATCTACACTTGTAAATTAAGTTGACTTAAGCTTGCTTAAGTCGACTTAATTTACTCTGCGTTTACACTACATTTTCCTTAAGTCGACTTAAGCAAGCTGCTTAAGTCGACTTAAGGAAAATAAAGTCGACTTAATGAAAATTAAGTCAACTTTATTAAACATCCTTTTAGGTTGACTTTAGGCTTAAGTCAACTTTCTAAAGTCGACTTAAGCCAGTGTAGACGCAGAGTAGCCCTAAGTCGACTCTAAGTCGACTTAGGGCTCTCCAGGACTCCCCCACTGCCCTCCCTGCCAGGGGGGTTGCACAGGGAGAGCCTGGCATGCCCCCCCAAAGGGCAGGGCAGAGCCCTGCCCACCCTGCCCCTATGCCCTGCCAGGGTCCCTGTCTCCCTTTCCCCCTTGTACCCAGGTACAATGGGGCAAAGGCTGAGCCCCGTGGCACCTGGCAAGGGGTTCCCCCCCTGCCACTGTGGACTTGCCCCAGGTCCACCTAGCCCCTAGAAGTCGACCTAGACATATAGTGTGGACGCTCTAGGTTGACTTTGTAAGGTCCCCCCTAAGTCGACTTAAAATTTAGGTGTAGACATGCTAAGTCGACCTAAATTTACAAGTGTAGACATAGCCTATAATTGCAACTGATATTTGGAAATAAGAAAGGTAAATGGAGGGATTGGTTATGTAAAAAGTAAACTTTCTCATTTTGTTTTGTTTTTTAAAGGGGAAGTCAATTTCAAAGCAGTCGGAGTGGTGCAGCCTACATTGGTGGAATTTGTTCGCTATTGAAAGGTGGAGGTGTGAATGAAGTACGTGTGTCTACTCATGCTAGAGCAAACCGATGTTTCTCAAACTTGTCCCTCTGTTGCATGACCAATATGGAACATTAATACAGTCCCATGATTGAAAATTCAAATAAAGAATAATGCTACAAGGCAAACAGAATAAATTTGGGTTTGGGTTCAGTTGAAAGTCCAAACTAGAATCTGCAGTTTTCCCTTCTTCATACTTAAAGCTACTCTGGTAAGAAAAAAAATCTTACCTGGCCTATTCTTGATAGTATGTTTTGTTTTCCTTCCTGATTCATTATCCAGCTGCAGTTAAATGAGTTAAATCACTGAAGGAAGAGCCATAAACCATTGATTCACTTTTCCCTTAAAATCATTCTTGTTTTAAAAGATGTATTTATGTTTTCAGATCTTTGTGTCAAAATTATTGTTTCCATCCTTTGGTTTCTTTCAGTTTGGAAAGTCAGACTTACTGGCAGTGACCCTGGCGCAGTCTTTGGGCCATAATCTTGGCATTTTCTCAGATAAAAGAAAACTGCTAACTGGTAAGTTTATGGTTGTTTGTTTTTTCCCTTCTTGAAATGAAGATCTTTAGAAGGTGGAGGAATTTTCTCTTGATTCTGTTGGAAAGCAAGAAATGAAAAGAAAGAAATGTTTTCTAAGATTGCCAAGATTGCATAGTGATGTATGTGGTTTTATGGAAGAAAGTTTGGCCACATACATTTGAGTCCTATGCATAATGAAAAAAGTAAATGTTTATTTTTATATTGTAATTAGAGGAAATTAGGAATACAATGTTTTAAATTCCAGAGGGGTAGCCATGTTAGTTTATTTCAGCAAAACAAATAAGGAGTCCTGTGGCACTTATAAAGCCCAACAAATGTATTAAGACGTGTTTAAGATGCAAAATATAATATATGTTATGCAATGATTTTAAATTTTTCAGACTTAAAGTGTGAATTTTACTTTTTTTGTTGTTGTTAGGCGAATGT
The DNA here is from genome assembly GCA_007922175.1 of Pelusios castaneus. NCBI lineage: Eukaryota > Metazoa > Chordata > Testudines > Pelomedusidae > Pelusios > Pelusios castaneus. The sequence goes on along the minus strand of ML685840.1, from coordinate 887,372 downwards.
AAGTGTGAGGACACGTGGTCTGGATGTATAATGGGAGACACTGGGTAAGGCATTTTTGTATAGGAACTTCTATCTAGTAATAAATGCAAATGAATCAACAAATGTATCTCACTTGAGCTAAAGATCTGCTATGAAAAAATTGTATATGATTTGGGGCATCAACTCTAGCTGCACATGTGGAGAAGATATTTACAGAGAAAAATACCCACATTTCTGAAAGGCATGGAATTATTTTAATGACTACTACTTTAATATATGAAGAACTTACAGCATTATAGAAGATCTTGTACAATAATTTATATATATATAAAAGAAGGTAAATCACTTTTGACTTATCTTCTCCAATGAGCTTGTAGTTGAGTCACTGAAACAATTAATAACATGTCCAATTGTTGTAATGTTTATGTTCAGCATTCTTACACATGCCTGTTTTTCAACCGATATGGCAGGATCTTTCACATCTATGTTTTAGCTTTTCATTGACATGGGCATAGATTATACCGAATGAAAAAATAGTTTTATTATTTTGATATATAAATATTCTAGTACAGAACGTGACTATACTCTTTATTATGCTTCAGTCAGTAAAAACTTAAGTATTTTAAAAAAATATTTAAAATGGGAGACTATTAAAATATATAGAGAATATTATACTATTAATGAAGCAGCATTGATTCTCCATTGGCGTATAGTCTAAATTCCCTAGTACTGTAAAACTGTTACTTCAGGTGACTGTGAATTTAACTTTGATTTAGTTAAATTCTAGATTATGACAATTTGGGAAACTGTCTGTACAATTTATGAATTCTGTGTGGGATTAGAGATTCCGCATATGTATGTATCTGTACCGAGCTGCAGACCCAATTTTGACTGTGCTTCTTGAGAACCTTGCCTGTTGTCTTTTGCTTCCATGTGGGGCAGAAATCCAAACACGTAGTGATACTGTGGCCTGGCAATTATGATTCAGAAACCCTGTTCCTACACAAACACCTGAAAACCATGGGTGAACTCAAGCCTTGAACATCCAGTTTAGTTTACCCCCTCTGATGGGAGGTAGAAGCAGTGAAAACTTTCCAGGGACAAGCAAAAGAGGCCAAGTGACCAAAGAAGTATAAATAAAGAAACACACAGGAACAAAGAGCCAGACGGGGAAAGAAAACATAGGCCAGGAGAACAAAAAAGGAGTCCCATGGCACTTTTAAAAACCAACAAATGTATTTATTGCATAAGTTTTCAAGGGCACAATCCCACTTCATCTGATGCGTGAAATGGAAAATGTAGCATGTTATCTGCATATATGCATACAGAGAGGGATGGGAGAGAATAAGTTCACTCAAGCTGAGAAAGAGTCTCCATGAGAGAAAAAGACCACCCAGCATGTAACCCATGCAGCGTGAGGCAGAGGACACCCTGCCTGCCTGTCTTTCTGAAGACTGGTAGTCCTCAAGGATTCTGAGCAATCCAAGAGAATCTGATCCAAGTTCAAAGAATGCCCTGGGGCAGTGAGGAATCTGAGTCAGGGACATACATATAGTGTTTATCATTTTGAATGATTTGTTCTCTATTATGCTTTATATGTTTATGTAAAAGAGCAAATGTGTTAATCTCTGAGCCAGGTGTTTCTCTGTGTTAAATGATTCACGGCTACTGTGTTGACCCTGAATAGAGTTAAACTCTAAACCAGAAGCTACACATCTTTTGCATTGCATTCTGGGAGAGGGTGTGTTTTAAGTATAAGATAGTTTGAAGAGTCACCATTGTGCCCAGGAGGTGAGCAGACAGGTTCCAGCTCTCAAGAGTCTGTGCCCTGGCAGTGTGCCTAGGGACCCCAGAACTGGGGCAGTGGCTGGACTTCATTCCAGCCCTATGGCTATGTCTACACTTGTAAAGTTAAGTTGACTTAACAGAGTGGCTACACTTTAAGTTGACTTAAGTCGACCTTGTTAAGTTGACTTAACAGTAGACATAACCGTCCATACTGGCTTTAAGTTGACTTAATAAGGTCGATTTAGCGCTATTCCCCATCCACACTGGTTTTAAGTCGACTTAAGAAGTCGACTTAAGGCTTAAGTCGACCTTCAGAGGTGGTGTTATTAAGACAACTTAAGCTGTTATAAAGTTGACTTAAGGAAGCGCTTAAGTCACCTTAATAAAAGCCCAGTGTGGACGCGACTTTGTGTAAGTCGACTTAATCGTCCTTAAGTTGACCTAAGTTGCCAGTGTAGACACACCCTATAAACTTAAACCACTTGCGGGATCCACAGACACAAAAGCTTAGGATATGTCTGTACTGCAGGCTCCACGGTGATCCATGAAGCAGGATCAGTGGAGCGGGTCATGAAGACCTGCTTCATTGATGGAAGATGGGCTCTTTGGTCGATACCAGTAGTCCACTTCACTGAGTAAGTCTCCCTAGATGGGAAGCCGTCTCCCGTTGATGCAGCACCAGGAAGACACAGTGTTATGTGAACATAAGTACATAGGTATGGGAGAAATGCAAGCTATATTATGTTATGTTATGCAGCTTGTGTATCTCCCGTCGACTGCTGCTACCATTGTAGACACCCCATCCCCTCACAGCAGGCTAATAAATGGCTGGAAAGGAGTGCCTGCCCCGATCTATGATGTGGATGACTGCTGTGTACCAAATGGGATTTCTACCTAGCCTGTAAATTTGCCCTCCTAATTTTGTGATCAAAATAATTTGTGAGCATAAAAATGCACTTGTATATACAAAGCTGTTGGGAGGTGCAAATTTATGCCTTAAAAAATTAACCAAACAAGCAAACAAAAAAAAACTGGACCTGGCTCCCTAAATGATACCATATATGGTATCATTTCCTACCTACATTCTGTAGTGTTCTTCATAATCAAAACACCATTCAGCACACAAAATGTCAAGCATGTGTCCAACTTTCCTGATTATTTTAAAAGCAAATTCTGCTCGTAAGTTTTCAGGAGGTAGGGTTAATATTAAATAATTAAAACATGTTGATGTAGAAAAAGCTAAATGTCAGGTGTTTTTTAGTGTCTCTAGCTGTTTTCTGTAAATTTTTTAAAAAATACAACCAGTGCAGTGAGTGTACTTATAAATTGTACAAATTGGCTTCTTAGCTAGCAGCCTTGAAATATTTTCCTGAAAGTCCAAAGCTCTCAAATAATTATTTAAAATAACTTATATTAATACATGGCACCTTTCACCTTGACAAATCCCCAAAAGCGCTGTAATCTTTATAAATGGAATCATAAATACTAGAGATGGAAAATATCTTATTATGGTCTTTAGGCTATCAACCCTGCCAATGGAGGATTATTTTTGCTAGTGTTTTTAGCCGGTGCTGTATAAGCAATGGCCCTGAGTCAAGAAAGCATTTAAGCATGTGCCAATGTCACAATGAAGTGCGTAAATGCTTTTGTGAATCCAGGCCTAAGTAAGGTGATCTCTTAAGTCACCTTAGGGAAAATTCATACCTTTTTAGAGGATTGGTGCTAGCTTTTCTGCACCACTTAAGCCATGTATACCTGCAGCCTGTGTTATACAGGAGGTAAGATTAGATGATCACAGCGTCCCTTCTGGCCTTGGAATATGAGTATTGTGACCGGGTTAGTTTGGATGGTTTCCAGAAAGTATTAGAAGGCCAATATATCAGCCCAAGGCTCAGCAAATCCCTTTTCCCCGGTAGCTGAGCAGGGGATCCCTATAGGCTAACTGGCACACCTGGAGCTAATTAAGGTCCTGCCCAAGACTTGTTAAAAAGCCTCCTCTCCAGAGAAAAGGTGTAGCTGGAGTGTGAGAGAGAGGCGAGATACTGGAGGATGTGAGAGGAGGCAAGGTGTGGTTGGAAGGCAGAGAGATCTGCAGAAGGAGCAGAACAGTGGTTAGGAAGAGCCTCACAGGTACAAAGACTGGGGGAAGAAAAAACCCATGTCTGAAGGGGCAAAGGACTTTTTCCAGGCCTGGAGGCCTGAGGGAAACAGACCCACCGCTAGAGGGAGGCACAGGACCCACTAAGGTACAGGAGGAACTTTGTCACAGTATCTATTACATCTTGATTGATATATAGGACTTTACATAGACTCTTTGTACAGGGGTGAATTTTACCCTCCACCAGCATAAACTAACTGTTAAAAGTACATAATGAGTTGGTACTCTAGAATATGTAAAATTATGTGTGCCAGAAAAGCTCTTTCTATCTTTAGTAAGAGTACCCACCTATGAATAATTTCCAAAAGATCCTGTTGATTGAAAGCTTGATCTTGTGTCCTGAACCAGTTAGGGCTACAAATAAAGTCCCGGGTCCCACAAGCACTTCTAATGGAACCTTCATGTTAATAAACACTACACTTTGTAGCTCGTGTTTGTAGCATTTGGTCTATATTCCATAAATGACATTTTTAATCTCTCATCTATTGAATATGTTCCTCTTCTTACTGCTGAAAGAGTGCTTAATATTGCAAGAATGGGAGTACTGATTTGTAAGCAGTTAGTTTCACCACATGGTTCTGAACAAAGCATCTTAGCAACCTCTTTCCCAGAGTACCTCCATGTGTTTCCCCCCTATTTTGGAAGCAGTCAAAATATTGTGTAATGATCAAAAGTGACTTGAGAAATAAATAACGAACTACCCTATTTCTTTGTAGTTATTATCTTCCAAGAAAGTTCTCCAAGTGTGACATTGAGGAGTATCATGAATTTTTAAACAACGGAGGTGGTGCCTGCCTCTTCAATAAACCATCCAAGGTAATTAATAGGTCACTATTGAGAGAGGGAAAGCTGATCAAGATTTCACTTCTCACCTTTCCACAATCTTATAAATATAATTTTGCAGCCAAAAACTCTTGGAAGAAGGAAGCTACTCTTTCCAGCCAACACTTAGAGGGTAAAATTCGCCATGGACAAAGGGATCAACATAAGATACACACATCACGTAACTCTTATGCTTTAACAAAATCTTGTACAGATTCTTCCTCACATACATCAGAAAAAATCCTAAGTGTGTCACAGAATAATAATTTTGGAGCCTGTATTTTTGAAACAAATGCTTTTAGGTTGTTTTTTGTTTTATTCTCTTTGCCAAGATAAGGAAGTTGCTATCTCCTGGGTGTCCACAAAAGATCAGGGCACACTTTCAAACAACATTATTGATTTGGTTCAATACTAATCACTTATTTTGGTAAAGCCATCTTGGAATAAAAAAACTAAAAGTATTCTTCAACCCACTGTGGCGGGTTACTGTTCTGGACAGTCAGGAACTGGGTGAGAGAAGGTTATGTGCCTTGTTTATATATGCCACATCTACTGAAGGTACAGAATGTGTTCTTCAGGTCAATAAAGTATTCCTTAAGAGTTTTTGGGTTTAATTGAGTTGAACTGGTACCCTTCTAAAGTTTTGAAAAGGTTCAGGATACATTGGAACAAATTATCCATTTGCACTCCCCCTGTTCAGGTAGGAAACAAAATGATAATAAAGAAATACCACAAGGAAAGATGTTCCTGGGTATTTCTAATCTAGCTGAAACTGGCAGAGATTGGTCAAATCATGAAAAAACTTGTGATTGTTAGGTTTCCACCCACTTTCCATTCCAGATTTTCCAATTACAGCTGGCTGAAAATTGGTGATTTAATTTATCAGGGTTTGAGCAAAAATTTTAACTGCTATTTGGCACATGGGTTCATGCTCCCCACATATCCCCTAGCACTTTGTTTGAGAGGCTCAGACCTCAAAATCTAGGTGAAATCCCAAAGTTTCACCAGGTCTTGACACAAAACTTTCAGTCACCCAGTTCTATTCTAAAGGTTTGCATGGACTGAGTTTGGAGCATGATACCAAATTAATTTACTGAGGTCTGGGGTTTCTTTGCAAGCATTCTGCACAGTTGTAGTTCTGCTTCACTGTGCACTAACATTTGTCAATATGGATCTCTGACCTCAAGTAACATTGCTTTTATTCCATTTCCATCCCTGCAATTCAGACTTAACATCTAGAGCAGGGGTAGGCAATGTCCAGCACATGTGCCAACAGTGGCATCTGAGCCCATTCAAAGCAGCATGCTGCACCCTCTGCGGCACCACAGAAATTGCCACTCCTGCTACTGAAAGCCATTCTGAGTGGCTTTTTTGAGCACTGCTGGGGTCCCCACCATGACCCCACGTGCCATGGAAAGAAGCTGTCTGGAGCAGCTCCTCTCTGCAACATGCTGTCACCAAAAGGAGCCACTGTGGGCAGCTTCCTTCTGCGACATGCGTGGGGACCCAGGGCTATGTCTACACTTGTTAATTTAAATTGACTTAGCTAAGTCAACTTAACAAAGTCAACTTTAAGTCGACTTTGTTAAGTCAACTTAGCATGTCCACACTTAAATTTTAAGTTGATTTTGAGGGGACCTTACAAAGTCGACCTAGAGCGTCCACACTGGATGCCTAGGTCAACTTCTAGGGGCTAGGTGGACCTGGGACTGGTCCACGATGGCAGGGGGGGCACCCCTTGCCAAGTGCCAGGGGGCTCAGCCTTTGCCCCATTGTACCTGGGTACCTGTGCTTTGGTACCTGTGCAGAAAGCTGCCATGCAGACTCCAGGGGCTACTAATGTCTCAGGTATATGCTTATTCCTGGAAACAGAAAAGAAAACACATTTGGTCCTGAAGGGAAGATTAATTATGACTTTCGTCATTAGTCCTCAAAGAGATTGCTTCCGTGACCACCACCTGCTATTTTGCAACCAGTTCTTTTGCAACAAGAACTTTTAAAAATAGTGTTTGGAAAATAGAAGTAGCTTTCCAAATGCTTAAGGGACAGAGGAGAAGAAGGACCAAGAGGATGGAGGGACAGCCATCAGTGGCTCAAATTCCTCTCTGGTATAACTGTACTGATCTGTGGGAGTTGAATTGTCAGAGCTGCCACTGGCTACCCAGTCCCCAACCACCAGAGACTTCAGACTACTGAGAAGGCAAATTCATGCTGAGAGGTTCAGCATTAACATATCTAGTCTGGCTCTGTTCTGGCATATGAGTGTTTGAACAGCTTTAAGCAGGTGTGTAGCAAGACTGTTCACCTGCTTAAAGTTGTGCACATGCTTAAGTACCTTGCTGAATTGAGTCCATTGAAACTTGAGGGGTGTGTGTGAAAAGGGTAGTGTTTGTATCCATGTATCTGACTCACCCCCTCCCAATGGAGACTGGGGTGTCTGAACAGCTGGGGGGGGGGGGTGAGGTATGTTACCCTTGAGATGGCAGCCTTCCTTTCTGTGTTTGGATTTCATCCTTCTATCAGTGGAAGCAGATGGGGGAACCTGGGGGCACTAAAGTCTTAAATTCACATGAAAAATACAAATCATATCATATAGAAACATATATCTGCAGCTAGAAATTTAAGGAAAAATCGATATAAATTAGAGCTAAAGAAACCACTAGCAAAAGAGCCAGCACCTTTAGGATCGTAGCTTCTTCAGTAGATTGGTTGATGAACACCTGCCTCACTTATTGCAGCGGAAGTCAAAACTCAAGGTAGTCAGGATGGGGAGCTTGAAACTGTTGTTTATAATCAATGTTATCATCTATAGTGCTAATCCTTGAACTAGTGGACTAATATGCAGACAGGTTAAACTAGCATCTTAGATTGCCATAAATGTAAAAGAGAGGGATTTCCAAAGTGGAGGAATAGAGTACATTTTCCGACCAATTGCACAGCTGCAGAATTGCAGTAAACACTAGAGGGAGGCATTGTTCTTCACTTGACTTGATTGGTGCAGGTTTGTAGATTTTTGATGATGAGAGAACTGCTTTTATCAAGTAAACAAGATTGAATTTGCTTTTTCACTCTCTCAGCATTGAATGAAAATTATCTCATAAGGCTCACTTATTAAATGCTGTTTTCTCATTTGCTTTGCTTATAAGAAGTGTACATCTGCTTATATTTGCAAAGTATTGTGTGTTCCTTTTAACAGATGTGCTTGCTGTTATAAGGGAGAGTCAGCGCTGTTTATTTTGTTGATAGGATGTAATGATTTTTAATTTTTAAACTCCTGTATCCTTCATTTTGAAGGCCTGGGTTTTCGTATCTCATGACAGATGATGAGAAATTTTCATTGCTAAATCCCTTCATTGGGTGGATTCTTTTTTTGAAACACAGTGATTTTTAATAGATTATATATTCTCCATGGCTTTGTTTACTAATTATGCTAATTCACAAATATTTCAATAGAAAATTTTTTGTATTCCTCATCACAACTGAGGCTAGCAGCATTTAGATTCTTCTTTTGTAGGATATGAAAATGTGAAAGAAAGAAGTGGAGGCCAGAATGATCAAGTTGTGATTTAAAACATTGTATCCAAAATCTTTCACTAAATTTTTTTTTAAGTAAAATGTTTATTTTAAATGAATGGTTATTTAATTCACAAGTCTTTCAGAGACACATGCTTCCTTCTGGCAAGGAAGGGAAAATGGAGACTCCTTTACAAAAGAGTATGAGGAAATGAAACCACATGTTTCAGGGTGCATTATCCTACAACATTCCATTGGAAGATTGATATTAACATCAAGATTAGCCTGTTGAGAACCCTTCCCCCACCTGCTAGAATGGTGAAAATGTCACTTTGTGATTAACTTAATTTATTTAAAGTCCTGTTCCTCAAAGTCTCCATAGTTCAGAGTTGGGCATTTCACTTGGGAAAGATTGGTAGCACTTTGTTTTTCTTAATTTTTGCACTGCAGCTTCTAGATCCTCCAGAGTGCGGCAATGGTTTTGTTGAAGTTGGAGAAGAGTGTGACTGTGGTACTGCTGCAGTAAGTACGATGTATTTTGGATCAATAACTACAGCCTCAAGTATCAATGCAGGAGTCATTGCCACGCATTAGCCCCACTGACATTAATGAGAGGGGTGCACAAAGGCTATGTCTACACTTGCAAGTTAGTTTGAATTAAGGAAGCTTAATTCGAACTAACTTAACCCTTGGCTACACTAGGCTTTCATTAGTTCGAATTAAGGGCTTCCTTAATTCGAACTAATAAATTTGCTTATACTTTTCGAAGTATGGGTTAATTCGAACTAATTAATTTGAATTAACCCAATGTGGCCATGTTAGTTCGAACTAAGTGCTTAGTTCAAACTAGCCGGCCTATTGAGCTCAAATGCATGGCACTTGCTTAGTTCGAACTAAAATTCGCTAGTTCAAATTAAGTTAATTCGAACTAACTAAAATTAGTTTGAATTACTTAGTTCGAATTAACTAATTCGAACTAACTTTGGTAAGTGTAGACATAGCCAAAGAGTGTCAGATCTTCGAGACAGGGACTTGTATTTACTATGTCTTTGTACAGTGCCTATTGCAGGGGACACAGCGTGGTGATGGCTTTTTTGATTCCACCCCTCTCTAGATATGTTAAATAACAATCATAATTAAGGATACAAAATCAGGCCCGAAAAGATTATTTTTAATATTTGGGAAACAATATTAGTACATCAAGAGTTTGTCACCATTAAAATTGTCAACTTTTAGCAACAGATATCACCTCTTATTACTGACTATGTCCTATTTTATATACAGGCAAAGCTGTGGTATCTCAGATTCGACTTTGTGGAAATCCTGATGTTTTATGGCATGCATATAGGCTATTTTCAGCTGAACACTGAGCTTGTTTAAAATCTGCTCGAGTTTAAAAAGCAGCTGGTGGGAAGATTAGAGAAATAGGCTTTTTTCTGTAATATTTTGTACATGTGTCTGTTCCTCAGGAGTGTGCCACTGAAGGAGAAGATTGCTGTCATTCATGCACCCTGACTCCAGGCTCACAGTGCAGCAATGGGCTTTGCTGTAGAAAGTGTCAGGCAAGTATGATGCATTTAAAGTGACTTGCGCTGTCATTTACAGGGAGTCAATGAATTCAGGTGATGGTAGGCACGATTGTACATACCTTTTTGCTCTGAGTCCTTGGACCTCCCTTTCTGAAAGTTTGGCCCTTCAAATTAATCAAAAACTGGTTAATCTAGCTCTCATCTTTGTCCTTTAGATTATAAAAACCTTGGGGCAGGGAATGTGGGCCAAATTCAGAGGTGAGCCTAAATCTAAACTAATTTATGCTGTCTTCCAGTCCAAACCAGTCCAAATCAGTTTGGATTCCTTATGGATTTTTAGATTTACACTGTCAGACATACACACATTTAGCAACATGTAACTTACACATCACCTCTCAGCCCCGGTCTACACTGACAGAGAAGTTCGACATAGTGCTGTTTACCTCGACCTTCTGCAGTGTCAGTCTCCACTGTCAGAGCAGTAAGTTCAAATTAAATGGTGTTGTAACTCGACTTGATAACATCACCCCTGCAAGTGGTGTAGCACTGAGCTCAAAATGCACAATTTGAATGTTAGGTCCATGTAGCCAGAGAGTAGCTCTAATCTTGCTTTTCCTGTTTCTCCAGTCTGCTGCAGCATAGCAACATAGTTCATCCCCTGCCTGCAGCCCTGGAAAGTTTTCAGTTAATTCCTCTCTCTCCATGTAGCACTGTGCCTCTCTGTTGTGCCTCCGGCAGAGAAACAGCAGGGAAAGCTTTTCCAGCTATTTTTTTTCTTTAAAGAAGAGGGGAGGAAGTGTGAGCAGAGGACTACTGTCTCCCCACAAGCCTCTACACCTACTATCCACAATGCAGTGCATTTCAGGCAGTAATTGAGCACTGGGGACAGGAGACCTCAGCAAGGAATTTGCTGGGTGATCACTCACATTCGCATTCTGTAATTCAACAGCCTACAATTGAATTACAGTCCCACCCCCAATGTAGACAAGCCCTGAATTTGCCTCTTTGAATCAGAGGAAGTTTGTGCTGGAGAAAATTATAGATAGAGCCCTGCGTGGATACAGATATGTGGATCTGCATCCAATCTGCATCTGCAAGAAATGATATGCAGATATCCGTGTTGTATCTGTGGATGTGATTATAATGCAGATATCCACTCATATCAGCAGATTTGCAGGGCTCTAGCCCAGCACAGATACAAATATGTGGATCTGTATCTGATCTGCATTCGCAAGAAATTGTCTGTGGATGTCCACATTATAACTGCAGATGCGGGTATCCATGGATATAATGTGGATATTCACGGATTTGCAGGGATCTAATTATAGAATCATTGAGAAGAATATAGTAGAAGAGCAATTAGCAGTAAGGTATAAAGATGTGTAAATTAAAGGAGGCCTGCTGTTACTTAAACTTATGCTGTCTCCTGTCTTCTTACCATGGGACTTGATCCAAAGTCCTTTAATACAATGGAAGACTTTTTATTTAATTCATTGGGCTTTGTATCAGACCCTATGTAAATTACACATGCTTAATTAGACTCCTGTAAGGCCTGGTCTACATTAAGAACCCCAGTCGGCCCAGCTATGTCACTCAAGGATGTGAAAAATCCAACCCCATGAACAACGTAGTTACACAGACCTATTCCCCCCGCCCTCTATGTAGGCAGCACTTGGGCTTCTTCTGTCAACTTAGTTATTGCCACTTGGGAAGGTGGATTAAGTACTGTGAAGGGAGAACCTCTTGTATCACTGCAGTGAATGTCTGCATGAAAGCACTACAGCGGTGCAGCTGTGCTGCTGTAAAGGTTTAATGTAGACTTAGTATTAGGCCACATCTACACTGATGGCAGCAAATTCATCACTGTCAGATCGATCTTTCCAGATCAATTTAGCAGTCAGTTAAGACCCAGTAAGTTGATCTGGAAATCAACTTAATAAAACCACTCCCTCAAGTTGGGTAGCGCTGCTTTGACAGGAACACATTTCTCGTCAGCGCAGCGCAGTTAAGATGCCATGTTGAAGGGGACTTAGGAACTCTGGGTAGCTTGCCTAATTCCCATCACAAGCCACTGAGTTTTGCTGCCAGTATAGACCTGGCCTTCAACACACAACAATCAGCAGGTAGAGGTAAGTCTAAGTATGTGATTGTGAGGAAGTGTAACAAAATACATCTCTGATTTTCACCTTTTGTTTCAAGCTGGGACACTGTTCTAATAAAGGCCAGTGCTCATCTAATAAATACTAATGATATGAATGTAATGTATTTATATGTGATAATATTATCTTGATCTGTGGGCATTTATGCGTATGACTCCTGCAGAAGAAAAGTTAGTAATATAGCTCTGTGCCACATTCTGCCTTGACTTTGAGCTTATCATTAAATGCAAGTAAAGTGCAAATTATAGTAGAGTAGGCCTCATTTTTCTAAGCACATTTATTTAAAATACAATTTATAAAAACCCAGATGTTTGAGTAAAATTTTTACAGTGTGTAAATAATATAGGAACCAAGTTCCACTGACTTTCAATGAGACTTGGGCACCAAGGTGTGTAAGTCACTTTTGGAAGTGGAAGTAAGGGCTGTCCGCACATAGAATTGTGAAAGTGGGTTAATCTGAATAGGAACAGGGCAATATAAAAGGGTATGTCTGCCCTCTATGCCCCCCACTGGTGTAGCAGTGTAGCCTCAGTTTCCCCACAAGTTAGGGCTTCCAGTAATTACATTAAGATTCATGTGCTTATGCCCAGCTCAGACTTCTTTATTGATACAATGTCACCTTAAGACTGTCACTCCCATTTCCATGAGAAGCAGGATTCACCTTGTTCTAAAACCCTATTGTTCAAAACCAAATATATCTCCTTCTCTTTGCAATTCTTCCAGTTCACCCATTACTAGGGCTCCTCTTCCTACAACCCTCTTCAGCCACAGTGCTTGATGTGTAAACATCCTGCCACCCCTTTGCCAAATGGCAATTCTCCAGGCTCTCCCTCAGGAGATAAACTTCTCTAAGCGAATTAAGTCGACTCTGTTAAGTCGATTTAGCAAGGTCGACTTTAAGTCGACTTAAAGTCGACCTTGTTAAGTCAATTTAATGGAGCGTCTACACTTAAAGTTGACTTAAGTTGACCTTGTTAAGTCGACTTAACAGAGCCTGTAGTGTAGACATACCCGTCTACACTGGCTTTAAGTCGACTTAAGTCGACTTAATACGGTCAATTTAAGCCTTAAATTGACCTTCAGAGGTGGTGTTATTAAGTCGATTTAAGGAAGTGCTTAAGTTGACCTAACAGGCGCCCAGTGTGGACACAGAGTTCTGTAGGTCGATTGAAGCATCCTTAAGTCAATCTAAGGCACCAGTGTAGACGCACCCATTGTGAATCCTAAGGGCTCTCTTCTGGAGACCAATTTCTTTTCTGGCTCAGGACCTGGGTGCCTCTTACCGGGGTCAACATCTTACATTTCTTCTCCCAGTTTCCTGTCAGGGGTGTCAATTATAAGGCCTACATGCCTTCCCTTTAGCCGAACTGGGCAGCAGGAAATCAGTCACCAGTGGGGTGGTCCTTGCTCTCTCTGAAAGAACCAGTCACCCTGGGACAGACACTTTTATACTGGAATAAAATCTAATCTAACCTAATCTAATCTAATCTAATCTAATCTATTTCCCCAAAGCTGGTCAGGGAGAAAAAAACTAGGCCTTGTGTCAAAAAAAAGTTTCTACTGTTAATGAGTTTAGCTCTACTGAAGTCAATGAAGCTACACTGACTCCATCAGTTGAGGAGCTAGCCTTTCATATGGCAAGTCTTAAATAAAAACTTGGTGCATAAAAAGAGCACAAATGAAAAAAGTGAATGTGGGTGCACGGATTAACAGACTAGTCAGGAAAAACTGAGGGCTTTGAGGTGGAGCTGAGGCATGTCAGTAACTGGTGATGTGACTGAGTCAGAAGTAGTGATGCCTGATTGGCAAGCAGGGCACACAGCACTGACATACCCGTTTGGGGGATATTTGGTCATTTCCTCAGGCCATGCGGCTTTTAGCAATGGTGCAGAAATGTTTATTCAAACATTCTGTCACTGCTAAAGTTTTCAGCCTTCCACATCTGAATACTTTAGTTGTGGATGTCAAATGATGTGGAATCCAATAATGTTTATGGCCAATTTCTGCCCTGGTTTACACTGATATAATGGTGTTCCGTAGATATAAGTGACCCAACATTCTCTTACTAATGAGCTGGGGTAGGTGTGCTGGAGGAAGTGAAAATTATAAAAGAGAAGAAGGATGAACCAGTGGTTAGGTGATAGCCTCAGCCTTAGGAGACTCAGATTTCCTCCACAGACATACTGTTTGACTGGGCAAGTCATGAGTTTCACTATGCCTCAGTTCCCTCTCTGTGAAATGGGAGTAAAAGCACTTTTTTTTAACCTCGTAGGGGTGCTATGAGGGTAAACATTAAAGAGTGAGGTGCTCAGGTGCTTCAGTGTTGTGAGACATATAAGTATCTTAGGTAGATAATAGAAGTGAGAGCAAAATTTGGCCCTTATGCTTGTAACTGAAAATATAAGATGATTTTTAAAAAAATTCTGGTGATATGCATGGAATTGAAAATGAGTCAAAACAGCTGAAAATTTCTCATTGTTTGATTTTCATTAAAATTGTTGAAAAGATTATTGCATAAAAAAGCTGGTTATAAAGATACTTAGAAACCAATTTTTCAAACTCATTTTAGTTTGAATCTAAAGGAGTTGTATGCCGAGACGCAGTAAATGACTGTGATATTCCAGAACACTGCACAGGAAACTCCAGTCAGGTAATATTTTAAAACTCTTGCACAGAATATAAGCAAGTGCAACACAGTGTGCATGCACAATCTCAGTCAGTATGAGAGTTATGGTAGTTGTATCCTATGTTGTTTATACATTGTATACAAATTACTTTATGTTTAGGGAAAAAACGTGATATGGAAAGAAATTTTGAAATAACACTAATTGCCTTAGATTTATCAATTGTTTTTATTGACTGCTCACTATCTGTATTATCTAGTAGATATTTTATCTTTCCATAGTGTTCTCCCAATATTCACAAGATGGATGGATATTCATGTGATAACAAACAGGTAATTATAATCTTGATATATATTTTTTATTATTTTTACAGCTGGGAAAACATATTCATATAGTTTCTGATCTGAGATCCTTTGGAGCCAGTAGGAATCTTTACAATGATTTCAATCAATGAGATTTTGATCTAGGATAATAAATTATTTTCAATTAGAAAGTAGAACCACATTATGGGTTAATTAGTGTTTCCTTACATATTATACAATAAATTGAATAATAGCTGTTTGCCTGATTTGAAAGTGTATTTGGCCCAATTGTGAAAAGGTGAAAAAACTTTAAAGTTTTGTTGTGTGTCTCTTCTTTCTTTTTAGGGTATTTGTTTTGGAGGGAGATGTAAAACCAGGGATCGGCAGTGCAAATACATCTGGGGTGAAAGTGAGTAAACATTGTTTCTAAGTTGACTTTCATTGATACAGCTCTAAAGGTTTGAATATCTGGGAATAATTGCAGACATACACCTACACAGAATCCATTAAAATTAGTTAAAACTAAGTTTTGACATGACATGTACTCACCAAGGCTATGTCTACACTAGAGGCTCTGTTAAGTCGACTTAACAAGGTCGACTTTAAGTCGACTTAAAGTTGAGTTTGTTAAGTTGACTTAGGGAGTCCAAACTAAAAACTGAAGTCGACTGCTGATGTCCACACTGGCAGTTGCTAGGTCGACTGAGGAGTGGTGCATTGTGGGTAGCTGTCCAACATTGCACCGCGGCCTGGAGGCTAATTAGGTCGACTTAAGGGCACTCCCCGTCCACACTGTCTTAAGTCGATTTAATAAGGTCGACTTAGGCATTAAGTCGACCTTCAGAGGTGGAGTTATTAAGTCGACTTAAGGAAGCGCTTAAGTCAACTTAAGGAAGCGCCCATTGTGGACACAGTGTTCTGTAGGTCGACTTAAGTGTCGTTAAGTTGACTTAAGGTGCAAGTGTAGACATACCCCAAGAGACTGGGTTCCATATGTAAAAAAGGAAACTTTGCCCTTATGTTCCTGTTTTTTATCTGGACCCACTTTAGTAGAATACTTTACTTTGTCTGAAAGCGAGTGTGCATATGCTCTGTGATCCCCTATCTTCCTTCCCTTACTTTACTTCTGCTTCTTCAGCATAACAGCCATGTCTCTAGCCAGTGAGTGCTTGGCTTAGCACTTTTCAAAGACGATGTCTGTTGATTCAAGCATGAGCTGTAGGAGGTCATTCAAGAGTTTCTTCTTTCCACAAACTCCACATTGCTTCTGCTGTGCTCCAGGTCCCTGCTGACCCAGGGAATTTAGAACAAGCCCAGAACATCACAATTAAGTTGCCAATAGACTGCCATAGCGATCAGTTTTGTGTGTACTGCTTGGTGTACTTACATTTAATCACAGTTGGGAACAAGTAGTTGCCAAAGGTCTTTGTTCATGTTTGATTTAGCGCTTATCAGTTTGGCTAAACATGTGCAATTTTGTGTGTGGATAATCCTCTCTCGGTTTTAACCTGACTTATGGCAGTTTAACTTGCATCTGAAATTTACTTATAGGAGTTTCAGCACAGAGAGCTGCACTCACAAGTTTAACTAAATTTGTTTAAAATCATATTTTATCATATTATATGATGCAACTTTGTATGATGAACATGGCAGTGTG
Organism: Pelusios castaneus; assembly: GCA_007922175.1. NCBI lineage: Eukaryota > Metazoa > Chordata > Testudines > Pelomedusidae > Pelusios > Pelusios castaneus. The sequence goes on along the minus strand of ML685840.1, from coordinate 870,841 downwards.
TAGAAAACAAGATTCAGATTAGACTGTAAACTCTGTGGGGCAGGGACTCTATCTGTTATGTGTTTGTACATCACCTAGCACTATGGGGTCTCGGTGTACAACTTAAAGCTCCTAGGCATTACTGCAAAACCAATACTACTACTACTAAGACAGGTTATGAGAAATGTCTTCAACAATAGGTCAATCACAGACCAGCACTTGCTGTGCCTGCCATGTCTTGGACAAGGTTAGTAACTGTGCTCTTTTCTCCTAGCTTGTTGTTCTAGTAACAATGAAGGGTGCTTTAGCACTGACTGTCTCAACTAGTTCAGCATTGACTCCGTCACTTTCAGTACTAGGAGAAGCTAAATTATTTCTTCCAGAACTTTAGTTTTCTTTGGAGATGAAGAAAAACAATATAAATTGTAATGGGCACACCACAACAACTGAGAGTTTAAGAAAGTTCAGATTCTTTTATAAAGCTTATCCAAAGAACATGTTGAGTCTGGAGAACCGGGCTGGCAGTCTCCTTAGAAAAGCCAGTACCTTCTGCTGCATGGGATGGAACTGTTTGTCTTGTATGTCAGGCTCTTAAACTACTGATCCCTGACAGAAGTTGGAAATATTTAAGCACATTAAAAGTAAAAGAATGGAGAAAAGAATGAGAAATTAGCTGTAATTTTTTTAGAGAGATTTGAATCTTAGGCCAAGTGTTTGGTGTTGTGATTGTCCGAACTGGTTCTTCTATCATTAAAAAGAAGTAGAGAGATTCAGGGTTCCTGGCAAGTATTTGGCTTTTAATCTAGGACTGTTATAACTAAAGATATCCCCCCAAATGCTTAATTGTCTCAAACCCGACACACTCAAAAACATTTTTCCTTGAAAACTGATCTTGATTGTAAACAAGGTCTGGAATGAAGAAATCCTTGGAGAGATAGTAAGAGCCAATATCCCAGGAATAAAGTAGAGGATTATTTGTGGTTTACGTGATCTACAACCTGATTTCTAACATGAAATTTGCATCAGGCTTTTAAAAATGTGCATAATCTTATAAGAAGAAAATTGTTTCTGTTTTTAGAAGTGACAGCTGCTGACAGATACTGTTATGAGAAGCTGAATATTGAAGGGACTGAGAAAGGTAACTGTGGAAGGGGCAAGGACACTTGGATACAGTGCAACAAACAGTAAGTTCATCTACTCTGGGAAACAGCTTGTGTGAGACTCTTGCTCCAGTCCAGGCCTTCACCTTTCATAAACAGGATCGAAAAGCCCAGCATCAGGCTAGGGGAGAATTGAGGAAAGCAGCCATCTTCTGAGGACCACCTATAACTCAAGCCCCATCATAGGGGGTGTGTCAGGGATGGGGCCATTGGTTGGAAAGGAGTCCCCATAGTCTGCCTCAGCTTCATGGATTCTTAACCACTACAGACTGTGGAGCAGCCCATTAGACAGCTGAGGAAGATGCCTTATGAGAACAGGTCTGAGATCTGCCAAATTTACGCTGGGGCCACTTTGGTCACCACAGTAGCCCAAAATCCAGGTGTTACGGTGGCTTAAAGCCCCTATCTTGCCCCCCCCCTCCCCCTGCTCCAGGGCTCTGAAATGCAGCACATAATATCACTCCTTTGTTGTGCTTCAAAAGTAAGTCTACACTGTCGCTGGGTGTTGGGATTCCCGTTGTGATCAGCCACACTTGCACTAACTCCAATTGAGCAAGTGTGCAAAAAATAGTAGTGCGGACATTGCAGCATCAGCGGCAGCTTGGGGTAGCTGCCTGAGCCCACCCCCACCCAGCCATCTGGGTCTGAGTTGGGGTGGTTAGCCCAGACTGCTGCTGGCATCACAACATTCACACTGCTATTTTTAATGTGCTAGCTTGAAGTAAACTGGCAGTAATCTGACTACATTGCATTAGTAGACACACCCTTAATGCAAGGCTGGACCTGAATCTCCACAGCATGGCACTTTGAGAGGTCATTACATCTATGAAAAGTTGGTGTAAAATGATTTTGTAATGCATGCACCCACTTTGTATGGTAGAAGTGACTTCTCAAAGTGCCAGATGCAGGGGGTATAAAAATCGGCCCACTGTATGGAGTATAAATGTTTTGGAAATGAAGATCCAAATGATGGACCCCAGAGAAGACAGTACATAGTAGAGATGGTTTCAAACCGGCAATTTGGATCCAAATGCCACCAGAACTTTGGAAAAGATTAGATCTGAGTCCACATTCTTCTCTTCTACAAATAAAATCCTCAAATGGATAAAATGGTGACCTAAAATCAGGTGTTATTAAGTCGACTTAAGAAAATGTTTAAGTCAACTTAATAAAAGGACAGTGTGGATGTGGCTTTGTTTAGGTTGACTTAAGCCTCCTAAGTTGCCAATGTAGACGCACCCTTGATGTAGTTGAGGCAATAACAGGGAAAGATAACAGGAAAACATGCAAAGCAGGTAAGCAGAGAAAATTTTCTTGAGGATGGGAACGCAGGTAATTATAGTCCCATTTGTCTGTGATACTGGACTTGGGCACTTACATAAGTGAAGTAGCAATAAATGGGGGTCTGTCATACCAATGGGCTGTGCACCAGTTACCAGCACATGTGAAAAAACAAAAGACCTATTAGCCATTCTGATTTATTTTTTAAATAAGTGTAAACTCTTTTTACTGGATTATTTTTTTCTGAGTAAAAGTCTGTTTAACCTCTCAATACAGGGATGTGCTTTGTGGATATCTTCTGTGCTCCAATATCTCCAATGTCCCAAGACTTGGAGAACTTGATGGTGAAATCACATCTTCAGTCATACAGATGGGGAAGTTCTACAACTGCAGGTAATTTTTAAAACCTGATGATATTGCTCTCCATATTCATCCACTGTGGAAACATCAGCTATCTCCTTCTTACTGAGAAGCAACTGTTGCCATTAAAAACAAAAACAAAACCCATGTAAATTGAACTTCAGTCTGACCCCAACAGTGCTTCTTCCAGATAAGGCGTGAGGCATATTATAAAGGCCTTTTGGGGAAGCTTGCCTTGCTGCTTCCTGCATTTATTCTGTAGCTAAACAGAGAATACCAGCCTTCGGGAGTTATTTATGTTTAATCTCAGTATTTTAAAGAGTACTGGGTAGAGAACATGCCTACAGTAGAAATACAGTATCTTAGTTTGTCTTCTGTCACTGACAAAAAACACCTCCTGTCTTCACCGGTACTTTTTATGGATGCTGCCTGGTTTCTGCACGTTAAAATGACACAAACAAAAATGAATGTGATACCCAAGAGTTCAGTTTATTGAAGAGTTTGATGTCAAAAGCAGTGCACAAATATATTGTGGATCTTTGTTTGTTTTGCAGTGGTGGCCATGTTAAGATAGATGAAGAGACAGACCTTGGCTATGTGGAGGATGGAACACCATGTGGCCCAAAGATGATGTGTTTGGAGCGCAGATGTCTCCCCACAGATTCCTTCAACTTCAGCATCTGCCCAGGCACTACAGATGACAAAATTTGTTCAGGACATGGAGTATGTTTTCATATGTTTTAGCCTTGACTTTCACATTGCTGCTGCTTTTACTGGATGCATGCAAGTTTATGCATTTATTTTACTAGATAGATAATTTTTACTAAAGGTAACCGGCATTGTTGGCTCATTTTCAAGTTCATTTTCTAGATATGCTTTTAAAGATTGTGTGTCAAATATACAGGTAGCGAATTCATCAGAGTCAAAGCATTCAGAGCTATGTATTACATTCCATATTACTTTCAGAGCTATATATTACATGCATACCATTATTAATAAAGTTATATAAATTATTTCTTTTACATCACTTCCTCCAGCTTATCTTGCCTCAGATACTTCACATGTGTGTTTAAAGGACTTAATAGCATTCTCTGGACACTTCTAAATACATAGGTCAATATTCGATTTTCTGTCATATTCTGGACCCTTCATATTGTATGAGCAGCAGAAATGGTATGCAACTGGGATCTTATCTGAAAATTCCCCTGGTGTGGGGAGTTTCGGCTACTGTATTTGACTCCTGTCCTGGGCCAGAGACTGGGATTGCTGGAGTGCCCTGTGTTCTGGCTATTCCAAGCTGGATAGAGTCACTTGGTCCCTGTCATAATTTTAAGCAATCCCCAGACTGCTCAAACCTCCCCTGCATTAGGGGCATGATAATATACTCCTTGGTATCCCCTGCCTTTCCTGTGCTATGCAGAAACTCAGTTTTTGATATGAAAGTATCAGTTTAATCTATTTTAAAAGAAAACCAAGGGACAAAATATTCCAAAAGGAAACAGCAAAAATGTTGTACATAATTTTGCAGGGAATTTTTTTTTACCAGTTCTACGCAACTCTTCCTAATTTCTATTCTAAACCGTAGGGGGAAAGTTCATTTTGTGATTTTTTTTTCTGGGTTACGTTTTGAACTGCAGGTTTGCAGCAATGAACTAAAGTGTGTCTGTGATCGATTCTGGACAGGAGAAGACTGCAGCACTCTGCACAAAGTTGTTACAATTTTTGATGATGATATGTCAGGCAAAGGTGTGTAACCCATATATTTGTAGTAATACTTTCATAGATGAAAAATTGTAAGCTAATCTTTGGTTTTGCGAATAGTAATAAGCAAAGCTAGATAAGATATTACTAATAATTATTATAAATAATAATAATAAGCTACTACTAATAATAATCAAAGCTAGATCAGCTACTAGCTCACGTAGCATATAGCATATCTTAACATATAGCACTCTTTCTTTTCAAGAACATAAATGCTTTAAAAATGCCTCATTCTGACAGCTGGATCCACACAGCTTGACTCCTATAGAATTCATAAGGACACTCTGTAGGTTGTAGAAATAAATCTAGGTGCATATTGCTTGCCTCACTCATGTGAATGAACCTATTAAAATAAACTGAATTGATTAAGATTAGCAGAATTTAACCAATACACCAGATTACTAAATGAAAGGATCAGTACTGCTTAGATGTTTGTCTTACTTGCTAGGCCCAGCTGTTCAAAACTTGGCCTCTTTTTGCATATATGCACATCTAACGAACATGTAATATTTGCACATAACGTGTACATACATGACAGAATATACACTTTCAGATTTCCTAAGTGATTTATATAAACACCTTTTTATTTAAACACTGAGCTGGTCTACATGAGAAAGCTATATTGGTATAAGCTAAAATTTAAACCTGTATATCTACACCGGTATAACTACTCCAGTGGCCACTTTTATTCTGAAATAAGAGTCACTTTTTCAGTGTGTCTTAAAACCCTTCGTAAGCAACATAAGAAAGTGAAAAATCCACTCTTCCTCCCAAATGAGAACGTCCACCAAAGGAATTATAGTACTATGACTATAGTGGTGTCATTATAATAGTATAACTGGCCAAACTTTCCCATGTAGACAGGCCCTCTGTCAAGGATAACATCAGATAGATTTATTTTTTCCATGAGCTTTCATGAGAAAAATAAATTTGTTAGTCTTTAAAAGTGCCACGAGACTCCTTCTTTGTTTTGCAGAACTAGACTAGCATGGAACTAGTTCCTTTGGAACTTACCAGATAGATTTATGTTTTGTCTACAAATATTCTTTTGTATTATGAAAGTCTGTTTTTATTGTGTATTTCATATTGTCAGTATAATATAAATAATAAAAATAATGTATGGCATCATATAGTAAGAATGAATACATCTCATACAGGATTCCCTGCAGCTTTTAAAGTAAAATCATCATTTTTCTTTATCAAAAGATATATACCCCCTTCACACTTCACTTTTTATTTGTCCATTGAGGGATCACTTAATTTCATTGTATGTACTTATAGTATGACAGATGATTTTTTAAAAATGCCGTTCATTTACTACTTTTGAATAACTAAGGAAATATACATAGGGGACAATCTTTATAATTTTATATGGCACTTGGAGGTTACACCGTTTGTATTTGAATTTCACCTTTTGAAAAGGAAAGAGTTGAGCTAGAAAATTATAATGAATAACAGAAAGTCTTAATCTCTGAAGTTAGAACAAGAAACCTTATCCCAAATAAAGAGAATCTCAAAGTATTGTGTAAATGTTATACAGAGTATCAACATGTTTGTATTTTTAATTTAAATTGAACATTTTGAAATGAATTACTGTCTTTGGCTATGTCTACACTTGTTAATTTAAGTCAACTTAGCTAAGTCGACTTAACGAAGTCAAATAAGTCGACTTTGTTAAGTCGACTTAGCATGTCCACACTCAAAATTTAAGTCAACTTAAAGGGGACCCTGCCAAATCGACCTAGAGCGTCCACACTGGGCATCTAGGTCGACTTGTACGGGCTAGGTGGACCTGGGACAAGACCACGGTGGCAGGGGAGGCACCCCTTGCCAAGTGCCAGGGGGCTCAGCCTTTGCCCCATTGTACCTTGGTACAATGTACCTTGGTACAATGGGGGCTGAGCCTGCCAGGGACCCTGGCAGGGCATAGGGGCAGGGTGGGCAGGGCTCTGTGCCAGCCACCCTGGCAGGGAGGGCAGTAGGGAAGCCCTAAAGCCACCTAAGTCAACTTAACGTCGACTTAGGGCTACTCCACATCCACATTGGCTAAGTCGACTTTCTAAAGTCGACTTAGCCAGCAAAGTCGACTCAAAATGAGGTTTTATAAAGTCGATTTAAGGAAAGTGTAGTGTAGATGGAGATTAAATTAAGTTGACATAAGCAAGCTTAAATCGACTTAATTTGTAAGTGTAGACACACCCTTTTTGTCGTTTTTTCCTACTCCTCCTATAATGAGACAAAGATAATTTCTCTTATTACAGATCCTGTTTCATTGCATAAATGTAAAAGGCTAAGAATGTACAGCCCATTGAGTGATCTAATTTGACCAAACACCAATGTTTTAATCAAATTTAATACTAATATACTTGCACAGAGACTCATGCATGTGGTTCCGTAGACCTTCCAGGTCTTTCTATTGACTTTCAATTATTTTTTTAAATTGAATATTTCTGCATAATTAATTTATTCCTATAGTTGTCACTGATTTTGAAATCAATTCATTCCATTCATTTTCTGTTACATAGTCAGACTACAATGGCTTCTAACTGTAAAGTCCCTTGTTAAACATATTAATGTCATTTACAGGAATCTAGCATTCTTTCAAATTATTCAGCGCAGATCTTGTTGTTGCCCAAACAAATCTCTAGAACACTTTGTGTATTTGCTGCTTTGTATATTTTTATTTTTAATTTTCTGGGTTTTGTCTTTCCCTTTTCCCCAGGTGTTGTTAGTACAAATATTATAATAGGGGCCATTGCCGGCACCATTTTAGTGTTGGCTCTCGTTTTAGGAATAACTGGATGGAGTTACAAGTAAGTATAATGTGCAATTTGCAATAAATATGAAAATGTGTTTCTATGTTCAGCAGATAGCTGTTTACAATATGAAGTAATAAAGCAATAATATTGAAAATTATACAAATGTAGGGTGGCTGATCAAATAGAAACTGAATTATGTCATTTAGGTAAACTTTGTTGGCAGAAATGTTTTCCAAGTGGTTCGTATATATGGATGAAGACTTTTGGTTATATATACCTTGGGCTGATTTTGGTGTACATTTCTCAATTAGTAATTTCTCCACTGTTTGGGAGACAATTAAGATTTTACTGGAACATTTGATTAAAGGAAATACAAAAGAGAAATCTTATCTCTATGAATGGTAAAGGAATTTAGAAAGATAACCCCTGTGTAAGCAAAGCACTTAAGCATATGCTTAAGTATTTGTTTAATTCCCCTTAACTTAACATAAGCATGTGCTTAAATGGTTTGTTGAATAGGGATAGACTTGAAGCATACGATTAAGGTTCAGATCCTCAGTTGATATCCAGGATCTTGCCCTAAGGGTTTTGCTGAATCACGGCCAAAATGGCCAATATTAGTGTTCTTTTCTTCAGTTTTGTTTCTGTCCTGAAGTTCTTCTGTAAACAAAACATTTTAGTGGTTTAGCAGATATTAAATTAAGATTCAGTGCATGTGCTTTTAGAAAAAACACATCACCAGCATTTGAATTTAAGTGGAAGAAGGGCTATAACCCCCTCTATGTTGAATATTGACAAAGCAAACCAAGCTCAGCTATTCCAAGTACCATTATTTGGACACTGCCAAAGTGATTCAGAATATGAAAATGCGGTTCTTACTTATACTGTGTCTTCCTACTGATGCCAATATGATTAAATGGATGATTTAAGATTAAGAATTTTGAATGTCCAGAATCTAAATGCAAGAACATGTCTGAAGGTTATGCCCTGTTTTGAATAAGAAGTGGCTACAATGTGGTACGCATGCTCCAGCTGTTTTTGTAGTTTGGGCCCCAAGTGGCTTTGAAAGATGGTGTAAATTAGAGTAGCTTTCAAGCTGCTCTCGTACAGAACAAGGAGAAAGGCATTCCCCACATACCAAAAGAATTAGATTAATAAAAGGACAACTTTAAGACACCTTTGAATATCACCCACTGATTTGTCAGTACCTGAAGAACCCCTATCTGAATACAACTTCAAAACTTAATGCATATTTTGGGAGTATGTTTAGGCCATGATTTTAGTGAATTTTCCTAGTAATACAGAAATATGTATTGAAAAACAGAACTAAAATTCCTAAATGTTCCCAGACTTAATAAGCCTGTTTCAAATACTGTTAAAACATTGCAGTGCATATCGTAGAGACATTTAACTGTCTGATATGAATATATTTCTACAGGTTTGTTTAATATGTTTGTTCTCTTTTCCACAGTGATTTGTTTAGGAATCACTAAAAATCAAAATTTCACTTTAGCATACACTGCTCTTACATTTACTTGTTTATACTGTTGAATACAGGTACACTCTCCCTAATATATACACATTGGAAACTAATTCTTATGTCTTTTTCTTTTTTTTTTATGGAAAGAAACTATCGGAGACAGAGGTATGAGATAAAAGTAATGTTAATACATCCTCTAGAAAGGCTTTAAATGATGATTATTTCTATATTTATTTCATTTTCGTGGTGTGAATTTTGTAGAGAGCACATATGGATAATGAATTGTTACATTTCAATATATTTTTCCTTAAATCAGTGGTTTTTAACCTGTTGTCTTCAGACCCCTAGGGGTCAGCAGACTATGGCCTGGTCTACATTGCAAAGCTAAGTTGATGGGAGATACATAATCTGCATGCCACACAATGCGTATCTCCCATTGACTTAGTTACTTTGACTTATCAAGCTGTCTTGGGGAGTACATTGTTGAATAGATAACTGAGCATCTTTTGTTAACGATTAAAGCAACTGACAAGTTATCCATTTGAATTAGGGAGATGTTTTCAACCTACTAGAATTACCTCTGAAGGACTGTGATAACTGATGGCTATAAATTTTAAAATTGGGTTTTTAATAAATTGGAGGATTTTCTCAAACCAAGACGAAAGGAATGAGCAGGATATGAAACTGTAAAGATGCAGTAGCTCCAGAGGATAACTTGAGTTGTCATTCAAGCAAGCAGATAACAAAATCCTTAAAACCAATAGCAGAAAACCGTGATGTTGGGTGTCCTTATTCAAGACACCTTAACAAGGCCTGTTTTTCAGAGAATAGGTATGCAGACTGATGGGCACTTCCACCAGCTGGGGAATGGAAATAAAGGTCCAAGACCTTTTAAGACCCTTTCCTCAGGGCTTGTTCATTCATTTGACTCAAAACTGAAAGAAAGTTAACTGAAAAACACTGGGCAATAATTCCTCCTTGTGTTAAGCAGCCAGGAAAAGAGAACACACAACTCTTTCCCTTAGCTCCCTTTTGACACAGCTTCTACTTTATTTTAGTCTCTGCCCTGAATAGTCGTATGATCAATTGGTGACTCCCCTTTGCAGGCTGTAGTACCTGTACTTTGTCATACGGTCTTTGTCAGTTCCTGATACCAAAGCCTTTTGGAGGTCTCTGAAATTGGTCTCAAAAACTGAGACACCCAAAACTAACTAGTCACTTCTGAAAATTAGATTTAGGCCAGATTTTCTCAGGAAAAGGCAGGTTTCTCTGAATTAACATGGCATTTCTACATTCTCAAAAATATGAAGGACTTCTCTTTCAAGTCAGGGGTTTATTAATATTCTTACTGTGTGTGGTGTAACAGAGTTTCCTCATATAAGTTATCATCCCTACCTCTTTATCCTAAACTAATATTTGTGTGTGCATGTCTTCTTTTCTAACTTTCAAATGTTTGTTATGCTTTAGACAAATACCACAGGGAGATTATGTAAAAAAGCCTGGAGAGGCCGACTCTTTTTATAGCGACATGCCTCCTGGAGTCAGCACAAATTCTGCGTCTAGTTCTAAGAAGAGGTCTGCTTTTCTGTCGCATTTTCAGATTTCTACCTGTTCCATCACCCATTATTCCATTAGTCAGAACATTTCATTGTTTTGCAGCAGGTTTGATTCCTTCTTCCTTCTTTGTGGAATGTTACAAATGGTATCACTCATTCTTTGATTACTGATTTTTTTTTCACCACTACATTAAGTATCAACTGTTGATTATTAAAAATCAGAGCAGAATAAATATTATCTACATTGCTGCCCAAGATTTGTATAAACTAATTTTCAGCATCTCTTTACTTGGAAATTGCTTTCCAAGACGATATAGTGTTCTTGACTGGTTCAAAAACAAAAAAATCAATAAAAAACCCTGTGAATTTGATAGTATGTTCATGTAATCAAAGAGAAGAGATACTGTCATGTTTCAATAACAGTTATAACCTGGTTAATATGAATGTTATTTTATATCTTTATTTGTAAATATCATTAATGCGTAATTGTGGTTGATGAGTGATATTTTTATTCTTGCTGACTTGCAGAAATGAATGAATGTGCTCACAGTTTATATACACAGTTATGATATGTCTAGCCTAATATACTAAATTTTCAATCAAATGTTAATCTAAGACTTAATCCTGCAAATATTTGTGCCTTGGGTTTATTTTTGTGGGAAGTCCCTCAGTGCAGTAGATTGTACCAATGTTAAGTACTAAAAAATACAATACTCATTTGTTAGTTTGCTAATACGTTGTTGGTCCGAGTGCTTAAAAAAAAGAGATCAACATCATTAGTGGTTGATCAGATCACCCTGCTCTGCCATCATTTTGCAGTCGGAGATACTTTAATTATTAAACTTCCTTTTAATTGGCATTTCAGAATGCTTTACAGGGAGAAGTGTAAATAGGAAACCAGTCCTATACCGCCTCATAGAAGAACTGAATTTTTTTGTCTTCCTATTTTTTGTCCCTTTAGATATTTTCTAACTGAGCAATTGACAAAATCATAAAAATGTTAGCCCATTTAAAGTTGCTGGATGCAACAAATATGTGCAACTCTGTTTAAAGTACCAAAGGGGGTAGTCATGTTAGTCTAGTGCAGAAAAACAACAGAGTCCTGTGGCACTTTTAAAGACTAACAGATTTATTTATCGCATGAGCTTTTGTGGGAGAAAATCCCACTTGGTCAGACACTTTACACTCCCCTGCATTTAATTTCCTCCCATTCTGTAAATTTCCCATCTTCAAAGCTTCTGACAAAGTTGGATTTTCTCCCATAAAAGCTCATGCGATAAATAAATCTGTTAGTCTTTAAAAGTGCCACAGGACTCTGTTGTTTTTCTCTTTAAAGTAGCCCATTTAAATCTGTGACTATAACAAATATACCCTTCAAGGATCTAACACTCAAGATGTAATCAACTAACAACACTAACCTCTTTGGCTAACACTTTTATATTTGTTAGGGGGAGCGAGTGGGGCGGGAATAATTTATTTCCAGGGAGTGAAAGTTAATCTTAAAATGATGCAGTGTCTTCAGTTGCAAAATCATTTTCAGTTGACTAAGTTCTAATCAAACCTTGGGAAAGCAAGTTTCCTTAGGTCTTGTATTGAGCAGTGAAGCAGGTTTGCATTCCTGTGAAGAAACAATTTATTTGACTTTTTAAAATGAATGTTACGTAACTCTTCATTATATGTCTTTGTCTCTCCTCATCCTTTTATTTCTTTCATGTTGCTGTCACTTTTTTATTGTTCACTGTATAATGCAATGCTAAGGTCTGTTTATGCTATTGAAGGTTGACACTTGACCAGCTCACATACTGTTGAGTAAGTTTCATAGAATCATAGAATCTTAGGGATGGAAGGGACCTCATGAGGTCATCTCGTCCAACCCCCTCCTAATAGCAGGACCACTCCCACTAAATCATCCCAGCCAGCGTTTTGTCTAACCAGGCCTTAAATGTTTCCAAAGATGGAGATTCCACCACCTCCCTAGGTAACCCATTCCAATGCTTCACCACCCTCCTAATGAGAAAGTTTTTCCTAATATCCAACCTCGACCTCCCCAGCCCCCTAATCATTTTTGTTGCCCTCCACTGGACTCTTTCTAATTTTTCAACATCCTTTCTGTAGTGGGGAGCCCAAAACTGGACACAGTATCCTAATGCAGCCTCACCAGTGCCAAATAGAGGGGAATAATCACATCCCTTCATCTGCTGGCAAAACTCCTATTGATGCAGCCCAATTTACTGTAGACCTTTCTGGCAACAAGAGCACACTGTTGACTCATATCCAGCTTCCGTCCACCATAACTCCCAGGTCCTTTTCTACAGTGCTGCTATTTAGCCAATCGGTCTCCAGCCAGTAGCAGTACATGGGATTTTTCCATCCTAAGTGCAGGACTTTGCACTTGTCCTTGTTGAACCTCATGAGATTTCTTTTGGCCCAATGCTCCAGTTTGTCTAGATCTCCCTGAATCCTATCCCTGCCCTCCAGTGTGGGTAATGCCTTTTTCATACTATGATAGAACTAATGTGGACAGGAAACAAGACACTGAAACCATCCCAGTGTTAACTGATCTTTTCACTTCAGTCCCCATAACATTATACCTACCTATCTGGCAACTTGCTGTCCAGTGCACCCTGTCCACAATACCCTCATCTCTAGGCAAACCCAAGAGCAGTTGAGGCTTTACACATTGGTCTCATCTGTGCTTGGTTTGCTGGAGAGAATTCAGCATATCATTAAAATATTAACAGCCAACTTTATGATAATAAAACTTCATGATGAAACAGTGAACACCAAGTACAGTAAGCAGTGGGGGCCACTTGTTAAAGAAACTAGTAGGAGAAATATAAACCATGTATCAGTTTTAAGAAATTTAAGATTATAAATAGGCTTGAATCACTACATATGGGTGTGATAAATAAATAAATACTTCAGGATGACCTGTGACTGGCCTGAGCTCCTGGGAAATGTCTATGCCGTGTCTGTCAAAAACTTGCCCTCCAAAGGAGAAAAGAGATGGAAGAATATTGGTATATTCAGATTTATAGCTAAAATATACAGATATTCTCAGTAGGCAAAACGTCTCCCAAGTAAACAAAAACCAAACATACCCTATTTTCCCTTGCAATGACTCCCTGGGTTCCATTTGTCTACTTCCATCTCCTCTTGTAGACCTAACAATGGTTTGCCACCACCACATGTGGAGAAAGGAAAGGGGAGCAGAACTAGCTGTGTAGCACGAGTTTTCTCCAAAAATCTGCTCTCCCTGGATCCCTGAGCTAACACACCCGTGGCTGTAGAGGAAAACATGAGAGGAAAGAAAAACACTAGTTCCTCTTACAGGATCTGCTCCTCTGACAGGACCTGCGTATATAGATCCCCATTCTACCATGATGTTGGCCTATAAGTGCACAAGGCGGTCTCCAGCTCAGAAAAAGAATAAAACATCCATGCATATTGCTAAGAATGAGCTCTTTATCTCCTAGAGCACCATTGCCTTGGGGTTTGGGTGCTTATCATGATAATCCTGGGCTCCCAGGTTTAGAAGTAGCGGAGGAAATGCAATGACAAAGCCTCCCAACCACCGTCCGCCACCATGTTTCCCTCCAGTTGAGTGGGGACTTAGCATGCATTTCTTCGGCAGGGTGGAATTGATGATTGGAGTCAGGTTCCACCTAGTAACAGATCAATAGAAAGATGTTTTAGGAAGCTTGCAGTGCACGGCTATAGCAACCGTTGGATGAAGTGCTATGAGTGGACCCACTGAACCAGTTTACAGAAGCCATGCTAGTGAATGTGAATACACTGAACTACTGCAAGAATGGACAGTGCTAGCAAACTTATCTGCGGCACTTAATATAAAACAGTTTGCTCTACTTGTACAGACAGACCTTTAGGCTTTCTATTGTGACCAAACCCTAGAAATGTGAATATTTTTCTAACTCCTCAAACCAATAATTAATTATTAGAAGGTAACCTAACAACAATTACATCTGAGCCTTCCTATTCCAGGTCAAATGGATTATCTCATTCATGGAGTGAAAGGATCCCAGACACAAAGCATATTTCAGACATCTGTGAAAATGGGAGACCTAGAAGTAATTCATGGCAAGGTAAGGGGGGACTTTTGTTCTTTGTCGTCACCACCTGACAATTGTTCTTTGGACAGGAATGTGACTCCCTAAAATTGGGCACATTTTGTTGTTAACCTCAGAATGGGGTTTAACAGCACAAGAGACTAGTGCATTTGGGATTGATTATCTCAGAGTTGGGGTTTGACAACACCAGCCACTTTGCATTATCATTACCAGCAGGAGCTTTATGTGCCATTCAAGCAATGCAAAGTGGAATTAGACAGGCCAGAAATAGTCTGGACAGGGAAGTTCTCTAGTGGCACAGAGCTGGCAAAGGAGGTAGAGTTGACTCCACTACCAGCCAATTCTTTACCCCAGTGTAAGGGGGAAAAGGCACATAAAGGGTGGGGGGAGGGAGGGACCTTACACCAGTGTTAAGAATTAGTAACTTCTTATTGGGTCATTGGTGCAGGATCAGAGAGTTGGAACTGTTCCTTTGCGGCCTCTCCTCTCCACTGCTGCTGAGCTCATGCAAAGTGGTAGAGAATCCCGGTCTCAGTGATCCCTTTTTAATTTATATGGGGCCTGATCCTGCACCTAGCTGAGCACCTCTGGTGAGGTACAGAACCTCCTCAACTCCCACTGACTTTAGCATTCTGCATTTGGTGCTCAGCCCCTCACCAGATTAGGCATTAAAGGGACGCCGGTAACTTGAAATGCAAAATTCTTTGCCTGTTATTGCTTGTGAAAGAGATCGGGGCATTTTACTCGTGTTATTGTCAGTGTATTTGCGTCAACAGCATTTTGTGTAGTCAGTTGTGCTGTGCTCTTGATAGTGTATTCATGCCTTTTCACACAGCCAGGCAGCAACAGCTATTGTTTACCAGCAGCAAAGCAGAAAGTGAAACTAAATAGGCACAAGTGGGGGGAGGGGAAACAGTAGACCTGAGCAATTAAGCATGCATGTCATGAACTTTCTTAGGCTCACTGAAAAGATCCTTCCAACAGGAGAGGGAAGCAGAGAAGCTCCTAATTGGGGTGATTTAGTGGGAGTGGTCCTGCTTTTTAGCGGGGGGTTGGACTAGATGACCTCGTGAGGTCCCTTCCAGCACTATTATTCTATGATTCTAACAATATTTTATGAAAAGATTTTAAAAAATATTGCATATGCGATTGAAGTGTGTTCTATTAGCAAACTGCATTGTTTTGAGTCAATTCCAGAAAACTCAAATTAACACAGGGTCCCTTTAAGCTAGTATATTGGACATTTTTTTCTAAATATGTTAAATATTTTATGAAGAGATCACTGCTGCATACAGCCGTTACTGGGGTGTTTCATTATGTAGAAATCAAAGATCATGCTGTTGTAAAATTGGACTCATGTCAGTTGGTCACCCTATTTCCAACCGTTCTGATTTTATTGTGAGTTTCACGGTATTTAGCATTTTTCCTAGCACCCCCGCCCTTGGCAGGTTCTGACTGGGTGAGAATTTCAGCTTTTATTTTTTTAAATGTAAGTTTCTGGTGCTCATGATTGCAGAGAAAAGCATGAAAATGTGACCCAGGTGCATCCTATAGACTCAGAAACCAGAAGGCAAATAAATATAATCCAAAATGTATTATTTATTTTAAAAGCTTGTGAAGCTGGTAATGCCACTAGCTTGGTGGGGAGATAATGAACATGAATTATAAACATTTTTGGAATATTGCACATGTAGAATTCAAGATATTATTTAGTCTGTTGTTATCCTTGATCTCTTTCAGGTAATATAGGAGGAAACAGAAAGAAAATCAGAGGCAAAAGATATAGGCCAAGATCTAATTCAACTGAGTAAGTCTGACCCTTTAATGGCGAAGCAGAAAAGAAACTCTCACTAACTAATGCTACTTTCATTTACATTGAGTATTTTAAAGTAGAAACTACAGACGTCCCCTGTGACCCCTCAAAGTACTGACTGGCAGGCTGGCTGGTAAATGATTTAACAAATGTGCCTTTAACCTCTTTTTACTTTTTTTTTCTACATAATTAGCTATTTCTTTTCTTTTTCATGTAGGCTTCTTCACAGTCAGGCTTATAGCAAACCCCACCAGTGATGACAGCCTGCTCCATCATGACAGGCTTTTGTCCACAGTAAACTGCAATTGCTGAGTGTTTTCTGTTTCAGTAGTGAATTCTAGATAACCTGTTTTCCTTCCTTTGCTCTCTCCCCCCCCCCCCCCATGACACTGCTTCTGCAGGGGAGATACATTCCTATCTCTGACTCCCCAGCCAGAGCTTTTAGAAAAAAAAAATAACTGTGCTTTAAGAGCACACCTACAGTTTATTGTTCTAAGCTGCCATGTCTGACATAGAATATCTTCTCAAACCACTGGGATCAGAACATGATGAGACTGTCCATGCAAAGTCCTTGATCCAATGCCCACTGAGGTCAATGACTTCAATGGGCTTTGGATCTGGTCCAATAAGGGAAAAATAAAGAAATGGGCATGTACGTATTAATTTAAACATATTAGTCATTGAGCCCATTTGTAAAACTGTCATCCATGTACAAGCTTCACACAGAGCTTTACAGAATTGTTTAGATTTGCTTCTTTATCTTGTTTAATTTATTGAATAGACCCCACATTTGCTATTCTTCTTGTGAGAAATATGCCATATTATCCATGTCTGCTCTCACCTTTTCTGAAGGATGATGGATAGCTGGAACCATAACCGCTAGGCTTGTCAAGCATTTTCCATTAACCTTCCCTTATCACTCTTGTGCCAGTGAAGAATTTATATTTCTCTGCCAGTGATTCACTCTCCCCCTGTCATCAGTACTAATGTATCTCCCACATTGGCAGAAGGGTGTGATCCCAGCCCTGCTAGAAGCCAATAATGCTAGCTGTTCTGTGGGTCCTGCCTTTTTCAGAGTAAGAATTTCGAGTTTGTTCCAAAACTTGAGCATTCCAAGTTCAATATGCCGTTGTTGCATGTGTAGGTGTCCAAAGATTTGCATAGACGAGCCATGGTTACAAATTACAGACATACTAGCTTGAGATGTGTAATAGCTGCAAAGTTGCATGGTCAGGAATGGCAATACTACACCAGTAACATTATTCCTAAATCCCTTGGAGGAGTTTATCTTTCAAGTGACTCGGCCCCCCTGTGCTCTGGGTCTTAGTGCTGATAAACTCTTGTTGGGACATCGTTTGTTTGGTTTTCCTTCTTTGCATGAGACAATTTGATAAGCGCAAAATAGCCTATTTGACCAAATTGCTCAGAGTGCAGATGAGTCTGTAAGTTCTTCTTCAGAAACTTGTTTTGTGCTCTCTTTCATTCTCTGACTTTTATTTCTTAAAACAAAGCTTAAAACATAGGGCCAAATTTAGGCCTGGCACAACTCCATAAGAGTCACTAGAGCTGGGTCTGCTTAACCAGGGCTGAACTTGGCCTATAAAAACCAGATAAACTTTTTTTAGTCTAGCATTAATCCAACAACCTGGAAAGAGAATCATATTTCTAGTAAAGGTTAAAGAGCAGAAGACATCTTATCTCCCCCTTCTGTGATGCTTAACTTGTGTATTAAAATACCTGAGAACATCAGGATAATAGGTGTTTATAAAAATAAATAAATAAATGAGAATAAATCAATGGTGAGGGTCACGGTTATTTAACCTGTCTTTGGTCTGTATCGTTTTCTCTTTTTAATGTGACCTATACTTTCTGCCCTATCTAATTCTCTCCTTTTCTCCCTGCTGCTGCTGCTAACAGTCAGAGACAGTATCTAATGCTACAGAGAGAGTCAGACAGCTGCTGCAGAAGGAAGGGCAGCAATACATGAGGAGGTGGGACAGAGCATCTGTGTTCCCAAAAGATACCATCCACATTGGGTGGGTGGGAGAGACAGCCTCTCCCCTTAAGGTGTCTGCTTTGGGAATGGGTGAGAGGGGTTGGTACTTACAAGGACATCTTGTTAAGAGACTGCTCTGCAAAGAGATGAACCATGAGCAGATTTCACAGGCTATGAAACTGGATTGTCCCAAGCCACACCTCTGCAGTGAGACAAGGAGAGAATTGTATAGGGACACATAGGACATCACATTGTGAAAAGAACTGACCAAGAGTGATCTGTTACTAACAGTGACCAAAAAAAATTTCAACAGAGTCCTGTGGCACTTTTAAAGACTAACAGATTTATTTATCGCATGAGCTTTCAGGACTCTGTTGTTTTTCTGCAATAGACTAACACGGCTACCCCTTTGGAACAAAAAAAATTTGTCATTGATTCTAACAGAAACATGATGCCGGCTGCTTTAAAGTTGCCTTGGGCTTCATGCAACATTTTAAAGACAAATTCATTTTATTAACTTCTCAGGTAAATATAGAAAACCTTAATAAAATGCATTCTGAGACCACGGATAGCATTTGGAATATTTCCTATATGACATCTGGGTGCTGAATAGTGCTTGCACTTAAAAGAAAATAATAAGGTGCCACACTCTTCTCTCCCATAAGTAAACAAGAGTCACTGTAAACTATTAGAACATATGAGCTTGACTTGTGCCATACTCTAAATGTGTGCAGAATTCAAATATTTGCACAGGCAGCTACCAGGTGTACCTTTATGTACACACATGTCTGATTCATGCATGTATTTGCATACACTAATTAGGGGCACTGGTTTTTGTGCACAGATGTGCGCCTGATTGGAAATCGGCCCACAGATTAAACTTTTAGTTTCTTCTGAATTTCTGAAACATTGGGTAGGGTTTCAGCCACATGACTGTCATTGGCTATGTCTACAATAGAAAAGTTAAGTCGGCTTTGTTAAGACGACTTAATAAGGTCGACTTTAAGTCGATTTAAAGTCGACCTTATTAAGTCGACTTAACAAAGTCGACAGCTTTTCTAGTGTAGACATAGCTCTTTGTTGACCTTGTTAAGTTGACTTAACACTTAAGGTTGATTTAATAAGGTTGACTTAGGTCCCTGTCCACACTGGCTTTAAATTGACTTAAAGAGTCGATTTAAAGCTTAAATCGACCTAAAACCAGGTGTTATTAAGTCGACTTAAGCTTTCCTTAAGTCAAGTTAAGGAAATGCTTAAGTTGACTTAGTCAAAGCCCAGTGTGGACACGGCTTTGTGTAGGTCGACTTAACCCTCCTTAAATCAACCTAAGTTGCCAGCATAGACGCACCCATTGATATTAATGAGAGGTGCAGAGCAGGCACCTCATGGAAGTCCTGAAAAACAGCAGTGATTATATTTGTGTGTGCCTTCAAATCTAACAGAGTTTCTTGGTTGATGCAACACAGCTGGTAAATGCCACAGATCTGCTGAGATATTTAGCTATTTTTGTCAGGTTTTAATTGCTTCCAGATGAATCAAAAACCCCTTGGGAGCTTTTGTTTAATGAAGTCAGGTGGTTACTCCATACACAGAAAATGTCGACTAACAGGCCAGCATGACCTTCCAAAGTTTCTACAACAGGACTGATTAAATGGTGTGATAAAGTAATAGTTTTTACTAAAATCAATGAGTATTGCCCAAGAAGGGTAATACAGACTTTCTGAATATCCTGACAATAGAATGGAGAGGTGATAAAACATGTCCTGGTAAGATGTGTGTAGCCAATTAGCAGTATTGGCTCACTGTTAATTCATGTTACCTTTCATCTAAATGTGCATCTTCCTCATTGTTATAATCGATATAAACGTGATTTGGCTTAGATTTTTCTATTATATATTGTGTTTTTGCAGCAGGGTAACCCATGTATCTGAGCCTGGGCTTTCTCTCGCCCACCAAATCCCGACCCAAGGCATAAGCCAAGGGGGTTCTCACCACCCCCAGACAGGGAGTCGGGATCACAGGTCAGTTTCACCTGCTCCTTCATTCTGGGCTGCCATTTTTATCCCCTAAAAAGTCCCTTCCCCTGAGTATTCAGTAATTTTACTGTGGCAAAACACTTTTGGCCGCTTGGAGGTGCTCCTGCTGATGCAGCGCTGCTAACCCCTCCTCCTTGCCAGCCTGAGGAGTAAGATCACTTTGGTATTTTGCATTATTGCATGTTGCGCTATAAGCCAAATCAAGCCATTGGTCTATTTTTAGCCTTAGATTTCAGGACAGATTTATTCCAAATGAGAATGTATCATTCAGAGTAATTTTAGATTTCAATGACGACTGATGCACGGATGACGGCAAGGATCAATCTGAGAACTTTCTCATGATGTAATTCCATGGTCTGAAGTGCCGTAATATATGCAGGCTGACTGGTAGGAATAGAAGTCATCTCTATATAACTGGGCCTACGAAGCTCACAAACATTATTGTACAAAAACTGCATGCTTTGTTGCCATATTATATTTTCTTTTCTAATTAAAGAAGGCTGATCAGGAGTGTTTCATGGTTACCAAAAGACCCCTTTAAGTTAAAAGTGCAGGTTAAAAAATACTGCAGCTCTGGTTGTCTCCCCAGGAAATCTGTAAGCACATCATCAGTTAAAACTATAACAGGGGTTTCGTAATGATCCTGGCCCGTTGCTTTACTACCCCTTCATCTGTGGCTGCAGCACAGCTTTTCACTTTCACTTTTGAAGATGCCAGGCTGGAAAGCATAAAGCACTACTGATTTCACGCGTTTGTAATTAAGAAAAGCAAGTTAGAGGCGATTGTGGCTGGGATGTACACTTTTTGAAAGCTGTGGCTGTGCTTATGCGGGGCAGGGAAATGAAGTTCCAGAACAAAAAAGGACGTCTAAGGAGGTTTTTAAATAAATAAATAAATAAATAATAAATAAATAACGGCACCAGGAGTTAGATTTTGATGTGGTTTGGAATATTGTAGTACCTTTGACTGTATTTTTAAAAATAAATAAAAAAAAAAACTGGTCTGACCTATGCTCATGGGGGAATAGTTCATGCACCCGAGATCCATGGGACTGCTCACATGAATAAGAGCTCTGGGCTCTGACCCAAAGGTAATTAAGTAACTTTAAAAAGAATTTGCATTTTTTGTTGTTACATTTTATTTACCGTTTCAGAATCTGTTGATCCCTATTACACAAATGCAGTGATAGAAATAACCATTACCCTGTTGTGATTATTGTAGCAGAAAGGCAGAATTTAAATGGCAGCAAACAAATTGCTAAGTTTCAACCTCCCATTTTATTTTTTAAAACCACAAATGGAGAAGAGGAAAAGTTTCAGGACAGCTAAATAAACTTTCTGTTGGTGGACAAGGGAAGTTAGTTACAGAACAACTGTCTTCAGCTGTTATAACATTATTGTTAACTATAGAATAAAACAATATTTCGTAGTTCAAGTGTAACCTAAACACATACATTTTAAGTGGCTTTTTTGTTAATCAAGTTTTTACTTTATAAAATATCAGATCAACTATGCAGCCCTCTTTGCAATTTCACCAGATTACACAAAATTATTAAAACCACTTTTTGTTCACAATATGGGTGGCAAAAAGAGAGTATTTCAAATAGTGAGATTGAAATTCATTTCTGTACATTGGCTCAGCCCAGAGTGTTTGCAGCACTTGTGGCCTCAATACTACTGCAGCTGGGCAGACATCTGTCCCTGTATAAAGTAAATTACAGGACAGGAGCCAAAACCTCATTTGTCATTATTTTGAGGATGTAAGAAGTGGACAGACGTTAAGCTCATTGTTGGCCCTCTGCATAGCGGTGAATTTCACCTTTAGGGAATTAAATGAATAATGTGTCCCTAACAATTTCTAGATTAACTGAACTTGAGCCTTTTTATAGTTCAAATTTTCTCATGCAGTTGTACACATTGCCTACTCCTCACCCAACATCCATACTGATTTATTTGCCATACTCACTTCGTTTTGGGGATGAAAACACCCTTGCTGAGCTTGTGCTGTGTGTTCTCAGATTTTCTATTCTTCTGCCTTCTCTGTTCCTTCCATTGCTTTCTGCAGGTATTTAAACCCATGGTTCAAAAGAGAATATAATGTAGCTAAGTGGGTAGAAGATGTGAATAAAAACACTGAAGGACCCTACTTTAGGTATTTTGTAAATTAATTCTATATCATTGTAAGACCTCTTCCAGCATATACAAATATGTGGGGACTCCTATCTTGTATATATCAATACAAGTTACTGTAGGTGCAAAGGGCCCCTGTTCATTTGCTGTCTTTTGATTTTTTTTTTTTTTTTTTTTTTTTTGCTTCATCTGCAATTCCAGTTCTTTGTCTGAATGTTTTAATGAAGCCATTGAAATGAGTGTTTGTAGTGCATGCATTCCCACTATCATCTATAGCTCTCAGTAGCTTTCTCTTCATGTTATGCTAAGTAGTGTTTTATGGGCATGAGACATATTTACCACTAATAAAATAGTTTTAACCAAAAGAGTATCTAATTTAATCTGAAGCAAGTGGTCTCATAACACATTTATTCTACCCACAGTCTATATAGGGCATACTAAAACTTAAATGAAAAGAAAAAGAATAAAAACTAGTGGAATTTTACCTTAAAATACAATGGGGATGAAATAATTAACATGCCCAGAATTGGAAAGATGAGACATAGGAGGCCATATTCCGCACTCTGAAAATCTGACCACCTACTGCAGTGGTTTTCAGACTTAGGGTCGGGATCCAGTACTGAGTCACAGATCCTCAGGCACTGGGTCACAGCACCCTCTGCTGCTGCCACCAACAGACTGGAATGCATTGTTCTAAGATGTCATTGGCGGGTTGCGGGCATAAATTATTTTTTTCAACTGGATCTCGAGAAAAAAAGTTTGAAAACCTGAGACCTAGTGTATCTGTCACCAGTGAGTGTAGGGTTCTATTGAAAATACTTCTTTTTAAAGAGACAATTGTGAATTTAGTAGATGACAAGGAAACGGAAAAGCCTGCACTAAGGCATCCTCCCTCTTGCACCTGAATAATGAGACTTTGATTCTTCATACAGTGGGCCCAGTTCTCCCGTTCCCCCATCTCTGGGTTAGGAATGAGGAGGAGGGGCAACAGTATTGTTAAGCCGCTGTTGTGTCTCATGTTTGGAGGAGCCACAAGGTTGTTCTAACTTGTTCTCTGCTTCCCATGTCCCCCTTTAGGCTCTGGGAAGTAGAGAATAGCTCACTGAGCTCTCGCTATGCCCCATCTCACCACTAGCCTACCCCAAAACACCCATGTCTAGGGGCTGGAAGCAGGACCAGCATAAGGTTTTTAATACCAGTTCTACTGACCAAGAAGTCTTCTTGCTGAGGAGGTATTATCAGGGGGACATTTCTGCTCCCTTTGCACTGCCAGAGTGGCATAAAGGGGTGATAGCATAGCTGAGAATCAGGCCCCAAACCTCTCTCTTTGAGAACTATCTCCTAGTTTTCAACAGTACAATATAAAAGCACGAAGCAGACACAATCTGGCAATGTGAGAGGACATTAAATTTGCTAATCACGGTGCTTTGGAAAGAGCTATTCTGGTTAGGCATGTTGTGTGTCGTTAACATGATTGGATCGCTGCAGTAGGTTAGAAATAAAGTATTAAGTACCTACCATTGAGTGAAAATTATGAATACGAAACTTTCTGAAAAGGCAAGTGAATTCAGAATCCCACAATTATGTGTTTAGTATTTTAAATGATCAATGTGAAATATTTCCATGATATCATCTACACGTTACTTGGAAAAGCTGCATTTTGAAAATATAAAAAAATATTTGTAGAGGTAAAAAGATCCATCTGAACTATCCTACTGCACCTCTTTTCATTAGAAAAAAACTGAATAGTTTTAGCAACACGGTAGCATTAGAACTTTTATTTTGTAATTGTTGTAGCTTCAAACTATAGTTAGTTATAATCCGTTGGCCTTATTTTGGTTTCCAATACCTTAAGTCTCTTACAGTTGAATGTGTGTTTCCGAGGACAATTTGGCTCGGAACATGCGCTTTCACACCTATTTGTATAATTCTAAAAACTACTGAAGTGCTTTGACAGCAAGGCACAAATTAAATACCACAGAACTTTCCAGTTCCGCCATAGCTCTGGATGAAAATTACACAGGAAATCATTTTGAAGAAACGGACATACTCTGATTGATAGTGTACTTATCAAATGCAATGGAAGCCTGCAACTTCAGCAGACAAAGGCATTGCTTGCCCCACTGTAACTAAAATACGTTATTTAAATCAGTTCAGTTAAACTATGCAAACTCCTATGTGGACACTTTCTTTGGTTTTGCATCTGCTTATATCAATTTAGCTTTTGGGGGAACTGTTTGAAACTGACAAATTTAAACCTAGGTAAGGGTTTGCAACATAAAATCAGTTGTAATAAACTCTTTTAGTTAAACTGGTACCTTTGTCTCAGACATAAGAAAAAAGACATTATTACTAATAAGGATGTTTTGTTTAAAAATTACATAGCAGGTTTCCGTGGTCTTAAATATACCACCCTTTAAAAGCTATTTTTTGAACAAAACAACCTTGCAAAACTTCAGAAAAATGACCAAGGACAGTATAAAGTATAGGCTGGGGAAAAATAAACTAATGAATGAATTGTTTAAAGGGCCTATTTTATAACCCAAGTGCTTAATCAGATTCAAGAATAATTCCATTTTATGCTTGGCTTTAGAAACCATTGTCCAAGAATGGACATTTACATAGGAGACAGTTTATACAAAATAACACTTTTTGTTGTTGTTGTTTCATTTTTGCTCTGTTTTAAAGAAAGCTGAAATTAACACAGCTGCTTTGTTTAATTCCCTGTTTTCACACTAGCATAAGTGATGTCAGCACAGTTCTAGGAATCGTATGTTAATTGCCATTGTTGCAGATAGCAGAGGGAATATAGAATCATAAAACACTGAAAATCACCTAGCCAAAGCAATTGTAGATTTTTTAGAAAATAGAAATATTTACCATCTTAAATAATTCTCCCACCAGATTTTAGAAATGTTGATCGTAGATTACCTGAGAGTATTCTGTTTACTGAACATTTTCCACACAATGAGTCAAGGGTGTGTCTGTATACACGTAGACATGATTACTCTTAATAGTTAATAATCAGAGCTGGCCTTTCACACAAAGCTCTCAGCTGTGGGTTCCCTTAACAGACACCAAGAACTGTAAAGGAGAATTTCATCTTTCACTTACAGTTTAGCCCTGACTTTATTTTATGTGCACAGTCTGGGTAAAGGGCATCCCTAGTAGTGGTCAAAGCAAAGAAGTTTCTTCCTGGCTACTGGCCTTGCTCCAGGGGGAGAGCAGTCTGCTATTGGTCATATATTAGAGGCAGACTAAATTAGGGGCAGAGCTCAGGTGCACTGGCCATCACATAGAGGTTGTGGAGTCAAGATTCTGCTCATTCCCTGTTCACCTGCATTGGGGCCAGGGGTTGCGTGGGAAGAGCAGTGGCCACTTTATGTGAGCGGTTCTTCTGTCAACCTGTGGACTACAATAAGGGTAGCCAGGGGACACGTTGCACTCACAACCTTGCTCAGGGTTGTAAAGTCAGGTTGCCATCATACCCCAAGTCTGTAGTCCCTTTCCTTGTGAAAGATAGCAGTGGAAATGTAAGTGGATGTAAATATGAATATCCAAAACCAATCAACACTGTAATATAACCAAGAGTTTTGGAAGGCAGGGCACAAGCCAGCCTCTCACTACTGGGAGGGTTTGGAGGAAGCTGTCTACTGGCTAGTATGTCCCAAAACTGCCTTCTGCAGGGTTTCTTGCACCTTTGTCTTCAAGAGCTGGTGCTGGCTATTGCTGGAAACAGGATACTGGACTAGGTGGACCAGTACAGCAGATGTTGTCTTTCTAATCTAAATAGGGCCCTGCACACTGTGTAAGGATTTGCAGCTAAAATATGCCCATTCTGGCTTGGTGAGGTTTAGCACTCCCTGGGCAGACCTGTGTATGATGCACAAGGACAGGGCAAGAGAGAATCGGACCCTCTGTTTCCACATCTGCGAAATAGGAATGATACAGCTTGCCTACTTCACAGAGAGAGGGTGTGACAGCTAAACTGTTTGTTTAGAGCTACATAAGGCCTAAAAAGTTGCCACTGTGTATACAAAACAACAAGAGCTGGGGTCCCTAGATCTGCAGTTTATATGCACAACCATGTCTTGGAAAACTTTTGCAATTGTTGGCAACTATGCATGTGGTCCCCAACATAAACAGCTGAGCACCAGCAGTGATTAGGGGGAGATGAGCCCTAGGAATCCCAAGAAACATTTTATTATTAATTGTTTACTTGTATTAGGGCAATACAATGGCCCAGGTCCTGTCCAGCCATCATACAGGGTATAAGTCTCCCTCTGGAGAGCTAAGAAGCTAAAGAACGAACTACGGGTGGAGCAGAGAGTTAAAACCTACAATCAACATTTTGGGGAGGAGTTCCTGCTGGCGGATATCTGAAGTGTACCTAATTTATTTGAAGGTGGAGAGGCCATTCTTATAGATAAGTTCTCGGAGGACATTCAATGTTTAAGGTAGAAGAAAGTACAAAGATTTTTTCTGGAGAAGTAAAGAAACGAGGTCAGAGCTGGTGTCATATAAGGGATGCAGAGATGATAAATAAGCAAATAACTGGAGAGAAACAAGCAGAGACCAATTACCTTTGGGTGTATGCCAAAGAATCCTCTCTCTCTACCCTTCCCTTATATTCCTAGGCTGGCCCTGAGCAGAGTGGTGTGGGCGTAGCTAAAAACTATGTGGCCCAATGAGAAATTGCTCTGACGTGAAGTGCTGCAGGAAATTAATGTAAGAACAAATGATCATGCTAAAAGGGGTAGGAATTTACATAGGAGCTGACTTTATCATTGCACCTGGAAAAAATCTGAGCCTTCCTGGAAAGAACAGGTAGCTGCTAGTTTATCCAAGCCCCTATGCAGTGTTATGTATTTCATCACTGTCCCTACTACTGCAGAAAGTAACTTTTTGAACAGAGCTCAAGAACTAGCTGAAGGCCTCCCTGAATCAAGACATTCTCAGGAATTGTGATGGCATCATTTGAATGTGTACTGTCAAAAGCCTTAAGTAGGACAGTCCCATGCATGAATGGTATAAAGGGATCCTCTGAGATCTCGAACTGCCTGAGTTTGTTACTGCAAATATTTACAGTCATTTAATATTTTGTTGATATTTAAAAATAAAACTAGTTTACAGCGAAACAAGATTTTCGAGATGAAAACCCATGACCTGAGGGAGGAGAGTCACAGAGAATGGTGATAGTGAAGGTTGGGGAGGTGTTGCAGGCAGGATGGAGGGGAAGAGAGACAAAGATCTCCCTTCCCTTCTCATATTTTTCTGCTTTTGTTTGCCTTTGCCTTTTCTGCACTTTCTCCTCTGTTGGCCACATACCAGCTTTAGCTCTGCTTTGCACTAACTAACCAGCTCTAACTCCGAATTTTGGCGTTTCTATATCATCATCTGTTGCCTTTGTATGTGAGCTCCTCTTTGACAGGCTATAGTAACAAAGGGGCCCCTGGGCTCCAGGGCTGGTCCAACCATATAGATGAACTAGGGGGTCGCCTATGGTGCCAGGCTATAAGGGGCGCCAAATTAAATGGAAGTGATTTTTTCTCTATTTAAAAAAATATATGACTATGCTCTCTCCTATAACATGTGGAGGGGCACCAAAGTCATAGTTCGCCTAGGGAGCCAAGAAACCCTTCGGACAGCCCTCCCGGGCTCATTTTCTCTGTGTTTCATCTGAGCCAATCAGATTGTGATTTTTCTAAAGTCTCCCCCACCCCTTTCTGTTCCTCCTTTTTCTTCCTTGCTGTATTCAGTTGCAGTTGTTGGAAAGTAGACGTAAGCTCAGTACTGCGTACTGATGGCAGTGCGGGATTTGCAGTCACTCTCATCATCTCCAGTAGTAAGTTCCCATTTGTGGCTTCATGCTGGAGGAAGGCCCAATTCCCACTCTTACAACTTTACCTTTGGGATTTATAGTTCCTGGGGGGGGGAAAGGCCATTGTAAAGACGAGAGCCATTATCATAGGTAGCTTGACTCCTTCCGTGAAGTGCCTTGAAGATTAGTGCTGAGGGTGAAATCCTGGTCCCATTTGAAGGCTATGGCAAAAATCCCATTGACTTCAGTAGAGCCAGAATTTCACCTTCAGATTCTGAAGATCAATGTGTTCAATAAGTTGTGTGAATCTCAAATTTGGGGCACATTTAGAAACTTCATGCAGTACTTAGAATTAATGTCTCAAAACTGGCACCCCAGCCTATTCTTGTAAGCCCACCCTTAGAACTAAAATACTCTCCCCATTTCCAAACTTCTGTTCAACTCTCTTCTTCCTGTATTCCTGAGGGAAAAAAAGCCTGAGTGGACAAATGGGCCTATTTGTGTTTTAATATATGGCCGAGTAATCTATAACAGAAAAATATACAGGTTTAATACAATCAGTCTAGTTAAACTTGTGAAACCCCCCTAATGTAGATACTCTTAAATTTATAATTCACTGACTTAAGCAAAACTAATCTAAGCAAGGTTCATGCCAGCTGGACTGCACCAGGGGTGTGCGCTGCTTTAACTAGATGGTTTTTTAAATTGATTTAAGGTTAAACTGGCACAGTTTAAAAAATGAGATGATAGTCAGCATCATTCATTAACAGGAATAAGGGATACCCTACATAGCTATCTTCCTAATTTTAACAACAGTTATGAGTTAGGAGATCATATGTCATTTAGTTGTGGACTACGTGACACTTATTCCATACCTTCCCTTTTGGCCTCAACCTTGTCTAAATGACCAGTCTCTGTTTTCAAACAACATGATTACAAAGTCTCTGAGTTTCAGCTTCAAACTTAGACACAGACAAGGAATCGTTAACTCTTCCTTGTTGGTCTCAGAATGTCAGACACCCCCTCCTTCGCATCTCCAAGATTCATGTCTTTGGTGTGGGTTGCCAGTGAAATCTGTAAAAACAACAAGAGTCCTGTGGCACCTTAAAGACTAACGAATGTGTTAGTCTTTAAGGTGCCACTGGACTCTCGTTGTTTTTGCTGTACACGGACTAACACGGCTACCCTTCTGGAACTTGAAATCTGTAAGAAAAACCTTCCAACCTTTTAGTTATGTTCAGGAACGAATGAAGCGTATGGGTCTTGCATTGTATTTCAGATCTTGCGTGTGAGCTCAGATGAAAACAAAGCTTGAGATGAAACAGGTCTGAAACCATAAGAACTGAAACCCCTGGTGAAAGCTCAGTGAAGCTCACCTGACCCAAAACTCTAGAGTTCTGCCCAGCGCTCACCCTGCAAGAATCCCTGTAGCTGGTTGCTGATTTTCTTCCATCCTGTAAATGAGAAAGTTCTTACATGGTCTCTCATTTAAATACATACAAATATGGGATACACAGCACATAAAGAATGGCAGGATAGAGCCTTTAGCGTGATATTTTCAAAATGACAGAAGTTTACATGTAAAATATCAGTGCTTATGAACCTCACTAGGTGCACAATTGTACTTGCAATATGTTCTCACACTTGCTGCAGGGAGCACTTACACAAGACCATTAAAAAAAATACAGAGTGCCTAAATGAACATCAAAAAGAAGTGGTCAGGGATTGGGAACAGAAGGCATGTTTAGTTACTTTAGTGTGCAATTGCATTTTCAGCATATTAGCTCTCTAACTGTGCATTTAAACGTCACAGGTGTGTGTGTGCTCCTCGAAACACTCTACGTTTGCACATGGAGGCAATTAAGTAGTCATATATGCAGTAACGTGAGCAGACAATGGGGTTTTTGTAGGAGCCACACATTAGCAAACTGCTTGATGGATGCACCAGTTTCACCCCAATTTAAAAATGTAGCACTGCATGTGCATAGAGAGCCAATTTATTCAGAAGCATTTCCCCTGGAGATTGTTTGCTATTTCCTATAAGAAAAGCAAATTTCTCTTGGGTAATACACAACATCTGATTTTTGAAATCATTAAAAAAAATTCTTTATATGTTATTTCTACAGCATTTTTAAGAGAAAAAAAACCCACTAGTGACTAGAGTGACAATTACAGAAGACCCAAAGAAGATGAAGTGGAAACATTGTAAAGCTATATTAGGAGACAGGTGGCTGTAAATGAGCCCTAACAAAGATGGTTGTGGTATAATAAAAAAGTTGACGGATCTGGACCATTGCACCTAATTCAGCCCCTTTAAGTTTAGTGGGGCTACATGGCTGTGCCTGGAAGCTCAATTGCAAACATGTCTATTTTTGATTTCCCCATCCCACCGCAGTAACAAACAAAGGGCCAGACTGAGCCATTTAGGCTTTGGCCCGTGGTGCAGAGCTGTAGCTTCCATTAGATGAGCTAAGACCCCCCCCCCCAAGATTCTGTTGTGGAGAAAGAATGTGCATGTCCCACTATTCCTTGGGCTGCTGTTTCTTGCTTCTATCTCTTTATAACTAGCCAGCTGCACAGATTGGCCAAAGGAGTGGGCAGGTTCATACACTTGCTTCCTCTCTGTGCTTCCTCTTGGGGCGGCTTGTGTCACCAAGATGAGCCGCAAAAGGGAACATAGCTGCTATTGTGCCTGATCCTGGAATGAGGGATGTACTGTTTCCCCATCCGTGTGCACCTAGCCACGTACCACACACACAATCTGACCATGATATTGAGATAATAAACTTACATCAGCTAAAGACGACAAAATCCAAAGTGAACATGTTCCCGTCTTATCTCCAGTTACTTCATATTTTAAAAAATGAAAGTGAATGCTTGTTAACTTTAGGTATCTCATTTTCCATGTGAAATAGGCTTTCTTATGATTACAGAGCCCGGTGTTCCCTTGAAGGAAGGAGAAAAATATCATTAAGAACTTAGAACCATTGTCCGTGTAAATGAGCTCAAGACAGAAGAGAAGCATTAGTGTGCAAAGGGGTGCTGAAAAGTGAGCTGTTCGGAGCCTTTCCCTTCATTTTTAAAAACAACCCAATATTTTGCAGTTTGGTGGCAAGTTAATTTTGCATTGTTGCACACAAAAATCCCTTATTTCAAATGACAGTAGAGGCTTACAGCTGTCTTCCTGGCAGTGTCTATGTATGTGCTGTTCAACCTCGCCGTGTGTTCAGAATGCATTGGCTGAGGACTTACTTTTTAATCCCTTGAAGAACTGTATCATTATAATCTTGTTCTTTCATAAACTAATATGACATTTAAGAGATTACAGTATGGGACTTTAGGAGGACAATACATGTACACTGGTGGCACATTAATTTTACAGCTGTCACAAGCTACCATGTAATTTCCATTGACACCTTGCTGGTTATGCCCACCATCAGCCACTGTATGTATGGAAAACAAGAGCCTACAGCGGTAGGGCATTGCAGACACACTCAAGATGATACACTTGACTAAAAAGAAAGTTTTTAGAAACCCTTAAAATTTGAACAAGTTGTTATTAAATATAATAGATAGCAAAGTTTTCATCAGACCATTCCAGACACAAAGTGCCCTTGGATTGTTTCTAATCCTACTCTAATATATAAGGGCCCATCCCTACAAAACTTACTGCTGGACATAGTATTGACTACCATCAGTAGGCGTTTTTGACTTTACAACGGTGTTGTTAATGTGTATCACCACTGCAGCCTCTTTCTATATGTGCAGTGTTTGAGAAAGTTCATGCACAAACATTTCCCTCAAGCATGGCCTAGAATTGGAGCCTGTAGGTTAAAATGCTCAAGAAGTGCCCAAGGGATGTGACCACATGCAAAAGACAGCCATGTAGGGCCCCCTTGTCAAAGTTTGGCCCTCTGTCTGCAAAATAAAACTAATGAGCTAGGGGCATTTAGATTTTCTACTTCTACTTTCTTTCTTTTCTGTTGTCCAGAGACGGAGCCTCATGGGATCCTCTCATTGGATAAAAGTGCAGAATCCAAAAAAGAAGTGTTAAGAGTTTTTACCATGTGTAAAATTCCAGTCAATAACGTCCTGCCACCTTATTGACATAAAAAGAATGCCTTTCATGTGATACATTGACTTGCTCCTGCTCACTCTGCTCACCTTGTACAGAAATGCTGATTGCTGTTGACTAATCAGTCCATTTTTGTATATTCCCATCAGACTCTTTCTTTGGCTGGAACAATATGCATTGTATGATGCTTGCATGTCTAATAATTTGGTGTTAGCACTTTGTATTTGCCTTTGTTTCTTCACAACTAACAGTTTGGCCTCCAAGTGCATGCGTTTTATGTAAGTTAAAATCTTATCTATAAATAGTAGTTTATCTGCTATGTTCATATTTTAGCATCGTAATATATAAATGCAATTTAAAAGACCACTATTTATTGCCATTTTATTACTGATTGGTAGAATATTTGGTTGTGATTAAACTAGTATTGTTTATACTTAATGTATATAGGTCTATATACTTATCCTTTCCTGGTTTTAGTTCTCTATTTTATAGGTGACTTGGTTTGTTAGCATCATAGCTTATCATTCTAAAGTTATGGAATATAGTGTAAGAAACTGATTATGATAAAAAATTATACTAATGTAACATGAGAAGCAGCCTTAAATTTTCTTCCAGTATTAATGACCTGTAAGCATTTGAGTCATTTTTATTTATAATCATTTAATATTTAGTGTACTGATCTTTTTTTTTTCCCGAATGCTGAGTTCGTAATAAAGTATGCATTTACATTCTGAATCAAGCTTCAGAGTACTTGCAGTTGCTGTTGAAGTGTTGGTACCCAAAGACATCATATTTATTTTGTGTGTTTCAACATCTCAGGACTCTGTCTCCTGCAAAGTCTCCATCTTCCTCTACTGGATCTATTGCCTCCAGCAGAAAATACCCATACCCGATGCCTCCACTTCCTGATGAGGAGAAGAAAGCTAACAGACAAAGTGCCAGGGTATGTGTCTCTCCTTACGTAAAGTCTTAATCATCAAAGTGTGTAGGGTGACTGCTCATGCCTGGAGATGGCATTGCAGGGGATTTCACCTCTTGCATCTTTTGCTGGCCACTTCCTTTGTTACACAATGGACAATCCCCGCCAGCATCTTTTCCCGACCCCCTCTCTGGGTCTTCTGTGACTCGGTCCACTGGTCAAGTCCCCAACCATTCACTCCTTTTCTGGGATAAGTAAAGGTCCAACCTAAAGCTCACACAATGTCCATACTTATGGTGGTTCTGTGCTCTCAGGCTTGACTGAAATCCTCTGCTTCCTGACCCCTTCAGAGATTGTCTTGAACCACTTCTTCCCCAGCAGCATTGAACCGTTGCTGCTTCCCTTTGCTAGGGGCTGCAGCAGTGATCAGCCAAGAATCTCCCTGCTCTTTGCAGGCTCTATCTCATGGCGTCTTCACAGGAGCCCACTCTGCTTTCTGTGGGTCTCTGTCCCCTGTTGTAGGCCCTACCACAAGGCTCCTTCTCACTAGAACCTAGCCTGCTCCTAGTGGATCATTCAGTCTGACTTCCTCAGGCTCTTCGCAGAGTGGAACTATTCTTTTATCCTTCCTTTTCTGAGTTAAGAACATAAGAAGGCCATGCTGGGTCAGACCGATGGTCTTCTAGTTCAGTCTCCTGTCTTCCAGCAGTGGCCAGTGTCAGATGCTCAGGAAGGAATGACCAGAGCAGGCAGTCATCAAGGGATACATCCCCTCTCATCCACTCCTAGTTCCCCACTCTATTTAGGTTGTGCTCTGCCTGCTCACCACTACAGCTGGATCAGTCTAATTAAGCTCCGTTATACCCGCTGGGTTCTCTAATTAGCCTTTATATTGCCAGCTCATCAGTGAGAGTGAAAGATAGCTGCTAAATCTGAGCTAAGCGAGTCTTCCTCCTCTGTAAGCCTGGAGACTGTTAGACGCTGAGCTGGCTTCTATCACAAGTTAGAGCAGCACCACAGTCTTTAACTTCTGCTGGCACATGATAACCCTAAAAAGCCACTCCTTCCCTGGCTAGGATTTCTGGACTGTATTGTGTTTTGGTCCACCCCTGACTCAACCCCAGTTGCTGATTCTCGTAATTAGAGGAATCCTCAGCTGCTCCTGAAAGGTACCTTCAGGTTCTCTTTTGTGCTGACCTGCAGTGGACTAAGAATCTAGCCTAAAGCTGATGCTGAAATAATCAGAAAATAGTTGAAATTTACTTGTAAATCTTTAGCTTAGTGCACGCTCCAGATGCCGGATGAGATTCCCATCCCTGAGCCCGCCCGTTGTACTGGAAATGAGGGCTGCAGTAGCCTAAAAGGGCCATAAAAGTCTTGGATCCAGCCAGAGAACTGCTCTGCTGCTGAACAGTATTGCCACAAGAAGACCTCCCTTGCACACCCTGGCATGTGGGGATCCTGGGGGCAGGTGGGCAGGGCCACACCATTTAGCTCTGTGGAAACTCTGCCATCCGTCAATAGCTGGGGACAGACTGCTGAAGCAGGGCCCTGGAGCTGTCAGAACATGGGATCTAATCCAGCCCCTGGAGCAGCTGAGAATTGGCAAGCTGACAGCCATCTTCATGCCCCCATTCTCCTGTGTTGTGAGCGCTGTGCAGCAATACAAGTACGGCACAGAATTTCACACACTGAGTTGTGGTCAAGGAGAGCTTGCCCCACCCAGTGCTGACAGAGGTCTCCAGAGGATGTTAGGCCACATTTATGTACCCCAGTCCATGGGTACTAGTCCAGTCCCCTCCAAGCATAAATTAAAGAAGTCCCGAGCAGGCAAAACCTTGGGGACGATTTTGTTTTCTCTCTAACATTACTTATGGTAACATTAGTGGATCAAAAGATTCTGACACAAGCTTGGTAGTTTAAGCTGACACTGTTTCTTCAGACTCTTTATGTTCCCAGTCTCAGGCTTTTTGGATGCAGATTGCAGCCCTGCTGAAGTATTCCAGGTTGTGTGATGAGTCTGCGATACGAACAGATCCATTAGGGACAAAGCTCATGTGACCTAAACAAAGACTTTCTTCCTGAACAAAACTCTAATATAACTGAGTGAATATTATGATAGTATTATAACTTTTGCTGATGTATGTGTGTATTCCTTTCCCCCCTCCAGCTCTGGGAGACTTCCATTTAGTTCCACTGTTTACCTGGGTGACATCAGAACTGTTTATTTCCAATTTTATAGAAACTCAGCATCACTGAGTCATTGCACATTCACCTGCTAAAGAAAGAAATACAGAGATGCCAGTAATCACAGAGAGAACCTGCTCTCGTATCCAAGAGGAAAAAACAACTTTCTTTGCTGTTGATTAGAATTCTATTAAATCTGTAAAGAATAACCAAAATCATAAAAATTAACATGGGATAAATTGATTATGATAAGATTATTCTGCATGATGACTGATATATGTAGAAACACAAGTAAAACTCATGTACAAGTCCCAAATAAAAGAGGTTTTGCTTTGGTTTAATTCAGTCCCAAATAACACCAAAATTGAATTCAGAATTTTGTATTCTGAAGCATGTGACCAGTGTAAACATTATGCTATGTGCACGAACCCTCTATTCTTTACTTTCCACAAGTAAGGGGTAAACAATGTACTGTAGTAGAAATTAGCATGCAGGAATAAGAAATGTAGGATTTTGCTACAGGATCTTAAGGTTTGAGAGGCATAATCTTCAAACAAACAAGAATTATATCTTTTTTACCTTTCATGTTTATAATCTCCATATACAAATTGTATATATGTAAACATTTTAAAATGTTAAAACAGTTGTAACATATGCGTATTTTGCCAAATGCCTAAAGAAACAGTCATGACTAACATCACACTTCATGTGTTCTGAATATTACGAGTAGTTTTGGAAATACAACAGTTAAAGTACTGTAAATGTGTTTCTCAGCAAACTGGTGTTTGACCAAAATCTACACTGCCCCACAGTCTTGGAATATATTTGTTGTAATCAGTAGAAAAATCAAAGTTCAATGATTCTTTGTCTTAAAGCAACTAAGGAACCGGCTAAACTAAGTTGCCTGTGATGCGCTTGTCTCTTTTCTCACACCGGAGTAAACTCGGAGCAACCCTGGAGTCTTTAATGAATAGTGAACATAAATGTATTGGAAATTTAAGAATATTTCAGAGTCGTTTTTAAGATGGTGGAAATGGAGTCTGTGTGTGTGTGTGTGTGTGTGTGTGTGTGTGTGTGTGTGTGTGTGTGCGCGCGTGCAGGATGATACTATTGTGCTCTACAAAAACTGGCAACTGGTCAATCCTTTATTTTTTAACTCATACCGCTGGTAATAGTGTGGACCTGTCCACACTATAGCTGGTTGTGAGCCTTCCTGCTTGGGCAGACAGACTTATGCTGGTGAGGCTCAAGCGCGCGTGCTAAAAATAGCTATGTGGACTTTGCAGCTCTGGCAGAGACTTGGGCTAGTCACCAGAGCTTAAGCCTGGGGGTTGGGTGGGCTTGAGGTCAGTTGGCTCTCCTGAGTCTCTGCCGGAGCCACAATGTCCACACAGCTATATTTGGAGTGCTAGTTGGAGCTTCACTATACAAGTCTGTCCATCCTGGCTGGGCACATCGCTCCCAGCTGCAGTGGAGCACACCCTACATATGCAGCAGCAGAGGTCTCCTTTGCAGTTAGTAGGGGCCTGGAGCTGAATACAGGTGGCTCCAAACCAATGCAACTGAGGATGCAGAAACAGATTCATTACAAGGGAGATGTGTGGCACAATGGCATTAACCTGGCTGCCAGTCAACTATGCTGTGTGCTAAAGAATGTACAGTAGATATAGATACAACCCTTGAAGAATTACAAAGGATGTGGTAAAATACCTAGGCATTCAATTGTAAATGTTCTTTAAATAATGAAAATGGCAATTATAAATCAGTAATAAACCTCTTCCTGTCAGTATCTCTCCGGAAAGCGACAAATATACAGCTGCTGGTAGTTCCACTGAAGAATAAAAGATCTCTTCTAATAAGGAATATTAGAATATGTGGCCAATGGTGATATAATCAATTAGATACAGTTCGGATAGGAACGTAATTTGTTTTTGAATTTTCTGCCCCCTTCACATAATTCCTTTAGTAAGTGAACCTACCACTTACAGCCTTTTAATGTTACAGAATTCATTTGATCTCTATCAAATTTCTCTCTGATTAAAGAAAGTCAAATTTAGATTATGGTTAAATTAAGGCTTTTTAAAGGTATCAGCAACTGTAAAGT
This sequence comes from Pelusios castaneus, assembly GCA_007922175.1. Lineage (NCBI taxonomy): Eukaryota > Metazoa > Chordata > Testudines > Pelomedusidae > Pelusios > Pelusios castaneus. The sequence goes on along the minus strand of ML685840.1, from coordinate 833,337 downwards.
ATGTAAGATTTTAGAAATATTATATTTTATTTATAAGACAGTGTGCAGGTTTACATCGACACACCTCTGGCCTTGCAGAGGAGCTCAGCCCCTTCACAGGCAAGAGATTTCGGTAAGTTTTGTGAATTATGACTCATGTGAATGGGGACAGGGAGCATGAGTACATTTGAAAGCCCCTGGCATTTACAGTGGCTTTGGGCAAAGATTCTGCACTTCAGTGCAGATTATAGATTTGTTGGTGCAAAAGTAGGCAAATGATTAGTTTTGCAACTGACCTGAAGAAGAGTTCTGCGTAGCTTGAAAGCTTGTCTCTCTCACCCAGCGAAGTTAGCCCAGTAAAAGTTATTACCACACCCACTTTGGCACTCAAGTTTTGCAAAGGTTTAGTTTGTAGGTCAAAGACAACAGGACTGAGAACTATTAATAATGTATCATTTATGGTGGAAGGGTCTGAGCCATAACTCACTAAAGTCAATGGGAGTCCTGTTGATGTCAAGAGGCCTTGACTCAGGCCCTTAAATATTCCTCCTGAATAAGGAACTTCTTATGTTATAAGCACCGACTACTGCAAGGAAGATAATTTACCCCTACATTAGTTTTTTTGTCCTCAGTAACTAAAATGTTTATCCATGTACCTTTCCTGATATTTTGTTTGAATACAAACTAGTGTGTAATTTTGAATAATCTTATTTATATTTTCCATATATTCATTCATTCCTCCCTGTTTGTTTTCACACTATTAAGACACAGCAAGATTTGGTGGCAGAAACTGAATGTAACATAGTGGCAGATTCTGTAACATTCATAGAATCTTGTTTTGAATGTGAGTAGGTCTCCCAGCTGAATGAACTATGTTGTTATATTCTGTACTTGCTGCCTTTTTCTTTTTCTGGTATCACTCATTCATCAGATTTGATGACACAGCTATCTGTGTGTAATGTGATTTAAAGGGCATGATCGTCATTTGGAAATATGCAGTGATTTGGTAATTTAGATGTAAACACTAAATTTAAAAACAACAGAGTCCTGTGGCACTTTTAAAGACTAACAGATTTATTTATTGCATGAGCTTTCGTGGGAGAAAATCCCACTTCGTCAGACGAAAGCTCATGCGATAAATAAATCTGTTAGTCTTTAAAAGTGCCTCAGGACTCTGTTGATTTTCTACAATAGACTAACATGGCTACCCCTTTGGAAATTGACTAAATTTAAAGTAAATAAATGCTGGCTTTCTAGTTGGTGTTCTAGAGAGTGAAAACACTTGGCACTTAACTGTAAATGTTTAAATTCTGCACTAAATTATTGACCTAATCAGTAAATTAAGTAATTGTACAAAAACTGGAACTTGTTGGGTGAGTGAACCTCAAAAGCCAATGAAGAAGATCAGGTTAAACCTAGAACAGTTGTTTGGATTTTATATTACGTGACATACCACTAGTTTACTTTAGTGCCCCTAAGAGTAGCTAGCTGGATAACCCTAGGGACTGCATACCCATCAAACCAGACAAGTTGCAGTACACACAATGCTGGTGGAGGGTGCCAGGTAATACTTCTCTTTGCTCAGAATGGAGCAACTACATAGTAGAGAAGATATTCAGTTGTCATAGCCCATTCCTTTAACTGATTTTTTTTTGCCAGGTCCTCCAATAAGTGTGCCAGTTCTGATGCAACTGTGACGCACTTTGAGTGTTGAGTGGTCAGTAAGGAAAATATTTAGGCTACTAAACCAATGGGGGTTAGGTGCCTAAATTGAAATACCTTGATGAGTCTGGGCCTGAGTTATTTCAAACATGCCCCAAAGAGATGATAATGAGGATTTTTGGTTACTAGTAAAGTGAGCTATATTTAGGCAGTGACCTGGGTTTCATGCTGTGGGCTAACAATATTGTATATTTAAAATAAGATTAATATGTTGAGCACTGAAAAGCAGGTATCTAAATAGTAACTTTGCACTATGTTGTTGCTCTTTGCATTAAATTCTTCATGCTTCAACTCTTAAAACTGAAGCTTACCTGCTACAGATGCTAAATTTACTGAGAATCAAGCTATCAGCAAAGAGGTATTGTACAGTTTCTGATGAACAAATTCATACAAGGTATCAGAAATATCTGATTGCTAATTTGCACATAGATGTATTATATGCAAATGAATAAGCACATCTAGTTAAAAAAAGGTCAAATTCTTTGATTATACAGTGTGTCTGTACAAATATGTTGTGAATTTAACCTAAAGTCCTTTTACTTAGGAGGTTTTTGGGGATTTTTTGGACACATTTCTTTAGGTACAAATACTTCTAAATGATCTAACTGTTTTCTCCTTGGTGTTTGAGACTTTGAACTTCCTCAGCTGATGTACTGAAGCCCCATGTATAAAGGAGATTTTACTGTCTTAGGTAATCATAAAATAATGAACCTGGGGAGCATGGCTACAATTTAAAAATGAAAGGAACTGTGATAACAGGTATCAAGCCTTTTCCTTCCCCTTCCATTTCCATCTGTGTTGAACAAACACATCTGAGCTTATCCTCACCAGTGCAACAATTGTCTTCAACATCAGGGCTAGAAATAGCTGTATTTGCTGGTGCAGGACTTTCTGCAGTACAACTTCTAACCAAATACATAACCAAGTTGCTGCTTGGTTGGTTGAGAGTAGTCTGTGGACAGACACTCCTATATCGAAGTTATAAAAGTTGCAGGACATTGTAACCAACATGCTCTATATGCACAGCCTGTATGCATTACCCCGCTATGGCAATATGGGATTGCTGGCCAGATTTTCCCAGCATATAAATATGCTAAGCAGTATTTGGGTGCACAAATTCTTCTCCCAGGTTGGGTGGCAAAAAAAGCTGCTATGTGAATATAATACAACCATGATTCTTATAGTTAGGTCAGAAAAAGAATAAAATGAACTGGTAAAAAGCCATAATTGTCCTTAGAATGTGGGCCTTATTCTGAATTTACCATAAGAAGAGAATCTTCTGCCCACATACTGTGTCTCATATACAATGCAAAGCTGCCAGGTGCTGCATATTTTCCAAGGCTAATTTATGAAAAACATTTCTGGTGACTCATTTGTGGCTGCTGGTGTCAGCCTGTGGAGATAATAGCACATTACTTTTAGAAAGCATTTCTCAGGCTCGGGGGCTAGAGTCAGATCTTCCAGAACAGTTTTCAAACAGTCTGGAAAGGCTGCCCTACACTGTCACCACAACTGTGTTGCTTAAACCAGGTAACAGGAAGGAGTGCTGGAAACCATGTCAATACATAGTATTGGTGTCCTGAGTTTGGGTTTGAAAGGCCTGTATTACACTGGGAACCTTACACCTGATTTTAAAACCAATTCAGCTAATCTGGTCTGGCTTCTTTAACTCCCTAAAACCAGATCTAAACTACAGCTGCCTCCAATTTAAAGTCACTTTAGCTGAACCAGCTTTAAAACTAGTCAGAACATTTTGGCAGTATAGATTAATCCAAATGCCACAGAATTCAGGAAGAAATGAAGATTAAGGGAATACAAAGAAAAAGGTAATTAAAAAGCACTGTATGTGGAGAGGGTTGGGTGACTCAGGACCCACAGTTTGATATGGGTTCAGTTGATAACATTTTTAATGCTTGGACTAGTTACAGAAATGCAAAACCATTAACCAATTTATTTCTGTTTTTCTGCATTCTTATGACTAAAGAGTGCCCCGTTGTCTTTTTAAAAACTTACACAAGGCCTTAAGAACTAATGTGTTCAAGCTTTAGCATGCTGAGTATTTTTTTACAAGCAGGTTAGAACTCCTGTAAATTTGCCTGATTGACAGTGATGCTAGTAGATAAACATAATATTGTAAGGCTGTAACACAGAAAATGCTAGTATCTCACACTGTAATAGTAGAAGGATTCCTGCTCATTGCCTGTGTACTTTATGGCAGGGGATAGTCCAGTGTTTGTTCAAACTATGAATATATGAGCTTTTTTTTATGAGTGAAGATATATAGGAGTACTTTGTGTTTTAAAATAGAATATTGTACTTTTCATTTTTATTATAATTGTTGCATAGGTGTAAAAAGTTATTTTTCCAAAATAGCAAATTAGACTTTTTAATCTGCAGGAGAAAATGCTATTTACAGTATGGCCATTTCTTTCTCAAAACTTTCGGTGTAGTACATATCAATTGAATCTGCCAGCTCGGTTTTGTACTAGTGTTTTAATAGTGTGTTACTATAAAAAAAGCAGATCTAGCTGTTGATTTCTAAAGCTATCCCCTTTAAGTAACACATTTGTAGTGGACAAGTATTTGGTTTCACCAATGAGGACTGGTTAGAGTTGACATAAATTATCACTTTGCATCAGATCACTCTTTGTTACCTGAAACTCGCCCAATCGCAACTACATTGCAGAAACATCAGATGTTGACAAACACCACCACCACCAAGAAATGCTGCATATTCTATCATTGCTGTGTTGAGTCTGGTATCTTTTGACAAACATGACAGGCACGGGGCTGTTCAAGTGAGTGAAACTGGCTTTCCTTTAGCTAAACAAAATGTTGCTTTTTATAAACTCATTGTAATTTGGGGTTCTAAATTCTTGCAGTTTTATTAATATCATATATCTACTTCTGAGAATATTTAATACAAATGCCTGTGGTTTTCAATGTTACTGACATTGTCACAGCAGTAAAGTGACTTTCAATGAATAAGGTTGTGATGTGTTTGCATTTTTTTGTTAAAAGGCCTCAAGTAAGAACACTCAAATACAGCAGAGGTACCCAGTTTATAGTGGTAGAATCCAAATACTCTTAAACAACATATAGATGCTGCTTTGTAAGTAGCAAGGCAAGCTTCCCACAAAATGACATCCACAAATTCCCCAGCTGCGTGCTGGAGGCGAGGAACTATTTGAAGAGATGAGCAGATAGATATAGGTTTTTTTTCCTTGGTATTTCCAGTAAGCAGCTTCTGCAGACAGATGTTTCTCCACTATAAATCAGACCAATCACAATTTATTTTATATCGACCAACATTTTAATGGGTATAAACTGTACAAACCTGTATAAACCCAGGAGTAACAGCCATATATTTAATTATCTCTATAGACTCTCTTGCGACATAGAGTTGCTCTCATATAGGATTCTTTTCCCTTAGTTTTCCCTTTTCTGCAGTTTGATCATTTAATCTGGCAGAGACACAGCTGCAGCTCCATTGTCAGATAAATCTCTATTGTTTCTAGCTGAAAAGTATTCTTAACTCACAAATAGCCATCCCATGGCAATCATGTTTAATTACCAACCTAGGCTTGATTTAAACTTAGAGGTGAAAAAAATGCTACATTCTATGATCTACTGAGTGACCCAGCTCCCTGGGCATAACCTGGGCTAATGAAGCACCAAAAGTGTATGTGCTCTAAAAACCTTGAGAACCAGGTTTAAAAGGACACAGAAAGCTGAATAACTCTTATTGATGCCTGTAGAATTTGGGTAAGCTAAAAAGCTTTCTTAACAAAATATTTAGTGATATGAGGTCATAAGCCACACACAATAAATGGGATATTTTTTCTTTCTTGGCATTAAGCACATAGATGACTTAAAATAATTGTGGGCAACATTCTACTGTTGTTTCCTGTGGCTGCATGACAGGCTGACTTCATCTGTTGTGTAAATTGAGTCATGTAGGAACATGTGCTTAAAAAGCTAAATTGAGCATAAAAGTTTTGTAGGATCTTTCTGCTCTTTTGCTGTATTCTCCAGTTTAACAGCTAATCCACACAAGAACAGAACTAGACCAAAGAAATGACGCCTAGGTAGTAAACTCAGGCTATGTACACACGATCAGATTAAAGCGCAACATGGCAATAACGCTATAAAAAACACGTGACCTTTATTGCAGGAGAGCGCATACACACGTCGCTCCTTGCAACACAACAGAATTCTTTGCAATATCGTGGTGTAGCGCAATGAATTCTGGGCACCTATCCCATAGTTCAATTTTCCCTGAATCGGCGCTTGGAATCCTGGGATGAAGGAAAGGAACGCAAAGCGCCATGGGTAACCTCTCAGTGCACTGTGTTCCCCTTGCGTCTTCCTCGTTGCCAATAGCAACTCGTGCCTATTTTTAACAGTGCAGTGCCGCACTACTTGCAAGCAATCACAATTGTGACAGCATGGATCCTGTTCTAATCTCCACTGTCGTCTTCAGCATTCTAAATACATCCCGGCTGGTTGCTCAGTACACAATGAGCTCCGAATCAGACAAGGACACTGAGGAGCAGGGGCTGATCGATGCCCTGCAGAGCAACAGCACCACATTGCTCAGCTCCTTCACCGATCATCTGCACACGGTGGGATGACGAGCAGTGGGTACAGAACTTTCGAATGCAGAAAGCAACCTTTTTGGAACTGTGCTCAGAGTTGGCACCTGCCCTGCGATGTAAAGACACCAACCCTAACCATGGAGAAGTGTGTTGCGATAGCTGTCTGGAAGATGGCGACTCCTGACTGCTACTGGTCGGTTGCAAACCAGTTTGGAGTCGGGAGGTCCACCGTCGGATTAGCCCTCTCACAAGTGTGCCGAGCCATCAATCACGTTCTGCTACGTAGGACGGTGACATTGGGCAATGTTCTTGAGATTGTGGATAGCTTTGCTGCCATGGGATTCCCTAACTGTCGGGGAGCAATAGACAGCACACATATCCCGATTTTGGCTCAAGCTGGATAATTGCCATCCCAGAATTAATCTAAATTCTGGAATAGGTTTCCATGGGAGGTTGTGGAATACCCATCACTGGACGTCTTTAAGAACAAGTTGGACAAATACCTGTCATGGATGGTCTAGGAAACTTGATCCTGCTTAAGAGCAGTGGGCTAGATAAGATAACCTCTTAAGGTCCCTTCCATCCCTAAATTTCTATGATTCTATCTAAAGGGGAAGTAGTACTGTATTACTCAAGAACAAATAATAATGTACCGATATTTAAAAAAAGGGGGGGGGGCATTCCTGGCAACTAGACCTTTGTCCAACTTCAGCAGTATGCTTTAGGAAAAAAAGTGAAGAATAATTACATTCATGGAAGTAAACGGCAAAGAGGATGTAATGCAACATGGGTTTACCAAAGGTAGACCATGCCAGACTAACCAGACTTCTTTCATTGAAAAAATAACTGATTTTTGTAGATAAAAGTGCAGTGGATCTAATATATTTGAAGATCAATAAAGCATTTGACATGGTAACATAGGGGAAATTATTAGTAAACTTAGACTATGGGGATTTTTATAAGAACTGTAAGGCAGATATAGAACTGAGTAAAAAGGAGGCGGCAATTGGGTTGTGCTGAAAGGTAGGTTAATAGATTAGAAGGAGGTTACTAGTGACAGATCAGAATATTGTACAGGAAGATCTGGTTGGCCTTGAAAACTAGAGTGACAAAAATGGTATGGAATTCAGTAGTATCAAATGCAAAGTCATATACTTAGGTCTAATAATAACTTCTGCCAAAAGCTGGGGGTTCATCAGTTAGAAGAGGAGAGAGGCCTAAAGTGTGTGGGTCAATCAGGGGATGGCTATGAGCAAGCAATGTGATGCAACTGTGAAAGAGAAATACAGCCCCTAGGATGAATCAAGTAAACATTTCCAGGAGACACAAGGAAGTATTAGTGCCACTGTAAGACCTCCCCTTAAATAGTTTACAATTGTGGTCATCCGTGTTCAAGACAGATAAATTTAAACTAGAACTGGTGCAGAGAAGAGCTGCTAGCATAATCACTAATCAGGGGAATGGAGGATCTGTCTTAGGAGAAGCAATTCAAAGAGCTTGGCTTGTTTAGTCTAGGAAAAAGGAAGGCAGAAAGAGGGGATTTGACTGCTCTTTATAAATTAATTGGCGGTAAATAGCAGGAAGGGAGAAGAGCTATTTAATAAAGGGACAACATTGGCACAAAATTGAATGGGTTTAAAGTGACTAACAAATTCAGGCTGGAAATTTAAAGATGTTTCCTAATCATTTGAGGACTGCGGTTCTGGCACAATTTCTGTGATGGGATGTGAGGGCAAGCACCATGATTAGCTTTAGAGGGTGTATTTATGAGTGCAATTGTATAATGAGGTTGCATATGATGGAGGGGTCAGCAATAGCCCTGAAGTTCACTTCTGGTTTTCCTGTGGTCACCAGCAGGGGTCTGGAAGGACCACCCCTCCCCCTCATATATTGTAGGTTTTGGGGGTTTGTTTTTATAACTTTCTGCCTCTGCAGCATTAGGTGGGCCAGGGCTCTGACATGCTCTCAAGCAATCTCTCTCTCTCAAGTGCAGTGCCTGGCTGGCCTGTTCTTGCTCATATGCTCAAGATCTAACTGATCACTATACATGGGGGCAGGAGGGAATTTTTCTTCCAGGTCAGATTGGCAGAGACCTGCAGGAGGGGGTTCACTTTCCTCTGTGGTGGATGGGTCACCTGCCAGGATTGTGTATTTCTCATCTGCATGCCTCTTCTCAGCCTATGACATATAATTTAGGCTGCTGGGGGCTGTAATATTTGGGTCTAATTTCAGTTGCTGTGTTTAGTGTGCAAATGGTGGAGGGATGGATGCTGCTAGCCTCGGAGATCAGATAGACTTGATGAGCCCTTGAATTCTGGCTCTTGTCACAGGCAAGGGATGCAACTGGATCCCTTTTCCAAGTTTTCACACCCACATGGATCTATGTCAAGTGTGTTGATTGAAACAGTGCTCCTTCATAATAACGCAATAGACTGAAGCTCTGGTTCCCAGTATGGGAAACACACACACTGCACAACAGCATTATATAAAGAGTAACTGTCACAGCCATATCAAAATGTATTTAAATAGAGCTTGTCTTTAACATGTTAAATATCTGAAGTAGAAACAACTGTTGGTAAAGATGACAAAGTACATAATCTGCTTCGGCAGGAAACAGTTTCTTATGCAGCTAAAATAAAAACAACCTATGCTCTGGGCCAAGAGGCAGGTGTTGGTTTGTTTGCTTTCTGCGTGGAAACTCAATTTCCCTTGCCTGGGAAATGCTAAAACTTTGAAAAATAATTGTTCAGACTGAGGCGAGGTCTATACTGACAGCGGCAAAATCACCACCGTCAGCACAATCTTCCAGGTTTGATTGAGAGGTCTGTGTAGACACACTCAATCGATCCGTAATTCATCCTAGCAACTCCAGCTCTGGAACTGGAGTATCAGTAAGCCAACAGGAAGGCATTTCTGGTCAGCTCAGCATAGTGTGTAGGGAGTACTTACTTAATCATCAGGAGATACATAAGGTACGTAAAATACCTTGGGTATCTCCCGTCGACTGCTGCCAAAAAGTGCAGCAAGTATAGACTAGGACTCAGATGGAAAGTGGATGTTTCAATACTTCCCACACAACAAAAATTCTGAAAACTTCAGCTTTGGTTTTTTAAACCATCAAAATGGTTTGACTTAGAATCACAGAATATTAGGGCTGAAAGGGACCTTATGAGGTCATCTAGTCCAACCCCCTGCTAAAAGCAGGGCCACTCCCACTAAATCATCCCAGTTTAACAGCTTTCACTCTAATTAGAATAAAACATCTTATTTTTCTTGTTTTAAAGTGTCTTTCAGTGAAACAGATTGGTACGTCTAACAAGAATATTTGATAAGCACTCACTACTAATTGGAGAAGTGGTTGTTTTTAATATCACCATTAGCCTGGAATCATTTTTAAGGATTCTTTTTTCTTGTTAAAAGCATCTGACTGTTCCGAAACAATCAGCTCTTTTGAACAAGAAGATATTTTACTACTAATTAGAGTAACAGCTGTTTAAATAACAAGAAAAGTAAAAAGGCATGTGAATGATGGAGCCAGCCTGGTGGGCTGCTAGGAAGTTGGGATCCCAGAACCCATTAGGTGGCTGAGGAGAAGGATCCGCCCTGGACTGCAAAGCTTTTTTGCCTTTCGTGTTGTTTGACATATAACGAAGGCCTAAATTTAGGTTAAAGGATTCTTCACATTAAGCTAGGAAATCTGAATTTAAGCCTACATAAGCTGAAGTATATTTGCTTGCAAAGGTGGGTGTTGAAGTAATTGTGGGAAATAAACCTAATTCTGAATAACTGTCTACATGCATGTATAGATGAAAATATTGGTTTATATTGACTGAACAGTATTCTCTTTTAGTTCTCTTAAAGCAACAAGAGCAGCCAATTACAAGCTCACATACTGGGAAAAGAGGTTCTTCAAATGGCCTCCGCACAATAATGTGGAACTTGCCATTCATGGCAAAATGGGCCAACTCCATCTTGAAGAACTCCCATTAGAGATAAACCTTAGTTTCCAAAGTTCCCGTTTTGCTTTTTAGCATGATCACTCTAGGCTGTTAATTCTTCAGTTTGTACTTCTGTTCTATGCAGTATTGTCACAAAACAAACACTACCCTAGGTCCATGCTACTGTGTAGGACAGGTGGCACTCTATGGCCTGGTCTATACTATTGGGCTAAGTCAGCAGGAGATACACAATCCGCAGCACGCCGATTGTGTATCTCCCGCTGAGTTAGTTACTCTTACTTACTGAGTCGTCTTCACTCGGCTGCATTGATTTTGAAGCATCCTCCAGTTGATGAAGCCTTACTTCACTTGGAGGGGTAGAGTTATTGAGTCCACTGGAGAGCGCTTCTGGGATTGAGTGAGCAGCGTAGACCTACTCGGTCAATCGATCTTGCTGCATTGATCCATAAGGATCAATGCAGTTTTTTCAGTGTAGATAAGGCCTATGATGAATGGTTTTTAGTAGCTCAGGAGACGGGGAAGTAAAGACACGACAGAAAGTCTTAAGTTTTACATGACCATTTAAGTTACATATAACGGGTGATTTACAAGTATATGCAAAATTTTAAAAAACAATCATAAGGTTATGGGTGAGAGCTGATCTTTCATTTTTAAAAAAAAATCCATGTTCACTTGTATTTATCAAAACTAAAGAAACATAGCAATATCTTTATAAAATATGCAAATACCAATATTTAATTAAACAGCCATGATAACGCTGGGTGCAAAGCAAAATACAAATTGGAATGTTAATCATGCCCATTCACAGCTTGCTTCCTCTTCAGTTAGATGCTCATAACACACTGTATGAACTGAAACAAAACAGATATCCATATTAATCCACTGCAGAGGAATATGAATAGTGCCCCCCTTCTGTTAGTTGAAATGTTCTTCACATGTACCCACTCCCCTCAATCTCATTTTCCAAACTGTCTTCAGCCAAACAAGAGCAATAGTGAAACAGCTGTGTGTCTTCAGAGAGGCTAAGCATGCTGTAACATTAGACATCAGTAAGCTAACTAAAACAAAGCGCTTCATAAAAACTCTCAACTCAGCATTTTCCTGTCACAGTAAAGCTCAATCGGGGACCATGCTCCAGGAAGCTACCAGAGCATTAGTACCCCTGCAAGGGGAGGGGGGTAAAGCTAAAAGCCTACCAGGGTATATGAGCTTCCCAGAAGGGCAGCCAAGCCTGAGGAGTGAATCAGAAACTGAGGTATATTTGGATTCTAGCCCAGAAAAAACACTCATTTTGAAGATCTATACAGCTTACTGTTTTCTGAGGGAAGAGTCTGAAGCACAACCCCATGGTTTTTTTTTCCCTCCACAATTGGACAAGGGGAGGAGGGGATTGGAGAGGACATTGCCAATGCCTATTCAATCCTTAGGCTCTCAGCTATCGTAAATAAGGCAGTCAACACTAACAGTGTTTAGTGAAATGATTTTTTGGCTCTAGTCTTAAGTCTTTTTCTTTAATTGCACTTTCAATTAGTTTAAAGTAAACAGAGGTCTTAGGAGCACTTACATCATCATACTGGAAATTCACAACACCCTGCTGAGATGTATCCCTTCTTCGAAAACTGTCTGCAAAATATACAAGAATTGTGTATTACTGGAATCAATGGGTAAATGGAAGCACATAATTGTCAGGACACTGAATATTAGATACTGTCCTTCTGATTGAAACTGAGCAGCATTTGCAATGAGAATAAAATAAATCCTGTTATCTACTTAAATTTTATTGCTCTTAAACATTGCCACTGCTTTTAAGCACAGGCCAGTTTGTCCAAAAGCCAGTTTTTCTTCTCAGCAAAGACCTGGAGATGGGCTTTGTGAGGGATTAATAGGTCTCTTGCTGATGCAGAAGTGCTTCCATGCCATTAAAGAACTGATTAGCACTCTCCACCTTCCTACTATGAACACTGATTCAGCAGAGTAGGGTGTGGCCCTCTCATATGTGCACTAATTATTACTGGAGGTTGCTTTATCTGCTGTTGTTTTAGGGCTGGAGAAAGAAGGGGGAAGAGCTTAAGAGAGAAAGGGAGAGGGTTTTGAAGAAAGGGTGACAGCAAGAAGTTAAGGGCAAGACTGACAGGAGAACCAACAGAAGAGATGAGACAACAGATGAGCTCAGCCAGGAAGAGAGCCATCCTACTGTTGAAACACCCAAGATTGTAATTTATATTCTTACTCTCAGGCTTTCAAAGCAACAGTTTGAAATGTTTTCATGCACTTTTATGGCAATGAAAAGTTGAAGATATTTCTGGACTGGCTACCAAACAATCTTAGTAACAAATGCAATATTTGTGATGTGCTATATAAGTGGGTTTCCCTGAAGTGATTTAGCCCTTTGAAAAGGAACAAGTATGAGAAACTTAATATACAGTATCAGCTGACTGAAAACAACTAATCTGCTGAAGGAAGATCCAACTCCTGAGACTGAGAAGTTAAAGTTTTCTTAGACACTTTAGATTAACCTGATTTCATAAAATAAAAATGTATTACCAGATGCTTTTGTATAACGTACCAGTGAGAGCTCTGAGTTTTACACAGCAGGCAATGTAATCATCAAATGTAATTTTCCCACTGGAGCTGTACCGTTTTGCGACTGTAGTCACTGCCTGTGGGCTCAACCTAAATCCTAATTGAAAGAGGAGTGGGAGGGAAATAGTGAAATGAGAGCCAAGTTACAGAGTTCCAAGACAATTTTCAGGGGCAGATTTGTTGTGTGCCAGTTAATGTAAAACATTAACTTGTGTTGGGAAATCCCACCAAATCAATGTCATGGTATTAGAAGCAGAGGACATTTCAACAATTTACCCATAGTTGTCAAGGCTTTTTGCAGCTCTTGAGGATCCACTGTACCACTTCTGTCACTGTCAAAACTTACGAAGTGTTGTCTCCACCCATTCAACACAGCCCAGAGCTCTTTAAATTCATTGAATCCCATTTTGCCAGACATATCCCTCTGAACCATGGCTAAGGAAAAAAAAAACTTATTTTCAAACAAGTGCCAAATATCCCCTGATAAGAATCTATATTAAGTCATGAAGGGTTAAAATTTTTTCACTGAAATTCAGGAATGTTTTATTGTGCTAGCATTACCCTCCTCTAGAGAACACAAAACTGCCTCAGAGCTCAGACAGATAGAATGCTTTTGGCTAAAAGCCAGAGAGCAGAAAGTCAAGGGTAATTCTCTGTTCATCTGAAAAGGAAATACAGTGCTTCCTCTCTGCTGCTCTATTGTCTTCATGCATTTTATGAACACTGCTCTTATGAAACATTGCTCTTATCATTATTGTGCAGCTAGGTGTAGCTTTGTCCAAACATCAGAAAAGCTAGCAATAATATAAAGGCTTCTGTATATACTAGTATTTGCTATCATAAAAATATTTGTTTTGCAGGTCAGGTACTAAGAGTAAAACAAAGTTCTGGTAGTGAGAGCCCTGCAAAACCACAGATAGCCACAAAAAATGAAAGGATTTTTTTTTTTTTTTTTTTTTTTAAAGCTGCATGTATTCTAAATCCTGTGAGTCACAAAAGTGAACTATTGGTGTGCTAAATATCACGTGATCTGTTAGTGCAATGACTACTAGTCAGTAATGTCAGCACAGAAAAGCTTTATAAAGGAATACAGCAATTTTATCAACTGGCCATTCAGTTCATAATATCAAACACCTCAATTACTATAGGTAGGGTACATAAGTCGATAGGTACATAAATACATATGGTGTGCTTGATTTTTAAGCTCATTGCATCTCCTTGCCTCCAAACCATCAGTTCTTGTCAAACATGTGCAACTGCTTAAATGCTGGCTGAAGGACTGAAGTTACATTCAAAGAAAAAACTAATCATATAACCTGTCTTCTTCAGATCAATGTTCATAATATAGGAGTTCCATTGCAGCTAATCTGTGTGTAATAGCTATACTATCTTGCATACTTTTTCGTGTTATTGACAAATAATTAGCAATTCATTCTGCCTACAATAGAACGATTACTGATATTCTTTTAAAAAGCACCTCAAGTCATTAGAGCTTTCTTTCACACTAATACAAGTATATTATGCCTGGGATAAAATGTGCTCACTTAGAGTATGTCTACACTGCAGTAAAACACTCACGGCTGGTCTGCACCAGCTGACTTGAGCTCATTGGGCTGTTTAATCCTGGTGTGTAGACATTTGGCTGAAACCTGAGCTCTGGGGCCCTCCTTCTCACAGGGTCCAGGTTCCAGCCCAAGCTCGAACAACTAAACCACAATTAAACAGCCCCATAACCTGGTACCCATGACCTGGAGTCAGCGGGCTGGGCCGGCTGAAGGTTTTAAATTACAGGATAGATACACCCTTAATGAGCAGCTATTCAATATTGTTTTCTCCTCATTTTTCAGTGTGTGGCTATGTGCTTTATTTACTGTAAATTACCCCAATCCTGCTCTGGATACAATATTTTCCTCATGAGCTTGTCTTTGGTACTTATCCTGACGGTCCCCAAATGCTTCAAAAAAGTTAACGTATTCTCACAACAGCCCTGTGAAGTGAGGGGTGGCGGTATACTCATTTTATAAGGGGGGAACTCGGGCACTGAGAGGTCAAAATAATCCACTAATTTTTTGACGCTCAATTTTGTGACAGGTTTGACCTCACTTTGATATCTCATATATGCAGTGCACCATTTCTACAGACTACCTTGGCATCGATGAGTGTTAAGCATGTTTGCAAAGTTGTCACTAGGGTATCAAGCCAGGCAGCCAGAAAATGGGGAACAGATGATCAGTGATAATGCGAGAAGAGCTTCTTTAAAGCAATATGCCCCGCACAGAGAAACTTCTGGTACAGACAAAAGGCTAGAATTCATTTCGCCAAAGAGAAGCATTCAAGTCTCTTAACACTGAGTTCTTTTCCTGCAAACCCCTGCCTCATTCACTACACAACCTCCACCTTCTGCATCAAATAAAGCAATGTCCTACAGACCATAGCGTCCTTCACTACCTAGACCGATTCATCCGTAGAGAAGGTCCATCCCATGTACTGAATGAGACAGGGGTCCAGCCGAAAAAGCTATCAAAATACATCAATACCATGGATAGATTTAAGGTTGCCTGTGCAACCTGAACTCTGGTATTTAATATTTGAGTGCTTGACTTTATAGCCTTAATGTTCTTTTAACCGTTTTCTTTTGTAATAGTTACATAGTACACACAGAACAAAGGATACATTCAGCATGGAAATCATGAGTCTGCATGTCTCTAGGTTGAAAGCTGTTTAAATGAGAGGGGAAAAATAGGTTAGTAGCAGTAAATATGAATTACTGATTTCTCAGTTTGGTTTCATAGTCTGTACATGAAGACATTACACCACTGGAAAGCTGCGGTCTTGCAATTAATGAATGATCTCACTCTGATTCAAACAATTTTGCATCAAGAGATGGGTGGTGCAAGAGGTTAGTATTTTAGCGTATTATTCCTGAAATCCAGTCATAAATTACAAATGAGATGAGTCTAGTCCTAATCTCTTCCCATATAGGCTTTCAGGTACATCAAAATGCTCAATCTGATCAGGACAATAATAGCATTGTAAACCAGCCTAGTCTCAAGTCAAACGGTTGGTCTAGATATGAAATATTCTGTATCTCATTACTGGTGGCTTGAATAATTCAGCTCCACTCACAACACAAACTTTACTTTGCAGACACCATATATCAAGTCTGCTTCTAGCATTCTTTGATGGATATCAATAAATGCACAAAATGTGTTAACACTGGACAGTGATATTTCAGATGTCTATTAACTTGAAAAACTTGTTTTCCCAAGTGATTTATTACAATGGAAAGAGGATAAAAATGGAATTATGAAGGTTCTCTCAAATTAATTCTAATTTATTGTAGAAGTTAAAAATTCAAGATACTCGTGTATCTAGTTTTCATTTTTAACTTCTCAAAAGCTTGACAAGTTTTGCAGTCCGATCACCAGTCTCTAATAACTGTGCTTGTTACTTTGTTACTCTAAGTGCAGGGGTTTAGACACAGACTCTGCAAAGTGATTTGTTGAAAAATGGCACATTTTTTCCAAAACAGATCTGTCCTGTGGATTCAAAATTATACCTGTTTGCTTGAGAATCTATACTACTCTTTTCCTTGGTCTCAATGCATGTTAGATTAGCTAAGTGACGTTAGTACTTTGTTTGGAATTTATGTTCTTGGAGAAATGGATTGCACAGGTGTAAAAGAGGAGTCTTTGGCCCACACAACCTTTATTACTGATGATGCAAGAAGCAGGGGGGAAAAAAAAAAAAAAAAAGGGAAAAACAAAACCAGCTCTTGGCTTTCAGATCCCCAGTTAAGATTCCAAAGCAGACAGCAAGAAAAATCTTAATTTGTAAACTGAGCAAGTGAGCGCTGGACTCACTGAAAGTAAAATGTGGAATCGCTGTTTATAGGAAATTTTCAGAACACAGCTTCACATTAAAGTATTTGTTTTCAATTTCAGAAGTCAGTTGCCTAGACATCAAGATTAGGAAGGTGTAAATTTAACCTTACTACTTTCTGGCTATAGTGTCTAAAAAGCATCGACTCAGACTTGTACTCTGAGTTGTAGCCTTTGTTCCAAATTCCTAACTGCTCTGGATATTCTACAGAAATTATCTCATTGTAACCACCTCGTTAAGGTTGCCAACTCTGCATAATTTAAAAAAATAAAATAAAAATCAATCCTTTAATTAAATATTGTCATATGATGAAACCTCCAGGAATGTGTCCAACCAAAACTGCCAACCCAATGCCTACTAAATATGCTTAAGTAAACACAAGGTGGTCAATTCAACTGAAGGTATGCCAGCTTCTGCTGTATAAACCCTGTTATCTTTGTATGAAGACTATTGTGCAGATAAAATCAAGAAAAAAAAAGTTACACCTTAGGTTATCAAATTCCTCTGTTTCACACAGTAATCAGTAAAACCTGTATTGCTCAAACAACAGAGGATTAGGTGCAACTCTGCTGGAAGTTTTATAAAAATTAATTTCTAGTCTAATAGATGTTTCAGAAGAGAATACTTCTGAAAAACTTTTTGCACACTACCATTTAGAATTCACTCTAAGTATTATTAGTATTTGGAGAGTGGCTGTTTTGACATAGAACTTGCCCACAACCAAAACAGAGAAATAGGGTGAAAAATTAACGAAATACTTGAAACTCTGCATTCTGGAACAGATGGATTAGAGAAACTATATCCAAAAAGTCATTGAACTGATGCTCTAAAATTGTGGTACTAAACATGCTGAAGAAGCCATGGGTCGGGGGGTGAAAAAAGAACTTGTACCTTCTCAACAGAAGGGCCTGTTCTAAGGGGACCTTTTATGCTGATTTCTAATGGACTCTGTGGAAGGATCAATCCTTTATTGAATCTGGGTTTCCACAACACCTGGTTCAACATAAACCTTAATTGTGCATTGGAATATCACATTTTACAAAATTATTTAACACTAATGCATGTGCTAGCCTAATAGAAAACACAAACTAAATTTGGTAAAACATGAGTAATTCCAAGTAAGCCAACAAAAAATGAGAAGGCAAAATTAAAATCCTTCTCTAGAGAAGTGTTGGCAGAACTATGGTGTGCATAAATCAGGGTGTATGGCCATAGGCTGGATCCCGTTTCCTATGGCTCTAAATCCTTGCAGCACAGTGCATGTGACTCCAGAGTGTAATGCAGTTAGACTACTTTCAAATACAAATGTCAGTTTATACAAGTGCTTCTTACTATGTGAACTTAAGAACTATGCAGACAGCACAACTGATTGTCTAATATGACTCAAATATACTTTTTTAAAAACTATCAACTTACGTTTATACCCTCCTGCAATGCCCGATTGGGTCAGACATCTCTGCAGCTCATCAGCATCTATTTGTCCATCCTTTTAAAAACAGAAAAGTAGGCTTGGAAGAATTAGCTTTTTATTGGTAAAATGTTGATAAATTTGCACATAAAGAGACAAATTCTGTGATAAACCTATGCATGAACCTTGTACAAAAGTGCTCTCCCCAACATAGCAATTTCAATCTAACAGGAATTAAATTCACTCCAAATTATTTTATTCACAGAGTTTAAGACCAGAATGCACCACTCGCTCATCTAATATGACCTCCTGTAGATCACAGGCTCTTTACATATCATGGAAACATCTCTGTTTCACCCAATGTCCTCAATTACACTAAAGCAATTTAATTCTTAGGAAATTAAACTGTTGTATGCCATAGGCAGAGAACAAGAGATACTGAGGTGTCATCAATCCCCAAGGCCTCTGCAACAGCAGGTAATTCATTTTGTGAAACAAGTCCAGATGATGCTACCAGGTGATCCATGATGCACCATACTGCAGAGAAAGGGAAAACCAACAGAAACATCCAGGAGGTCCCAGCCCATCTGATCTGAGGGAAAATTCCTTCCAAACTGCAAATCTGCAATCACTTTGACCCTGAACAATAGCAAGACATCAGAGGATTCCCTGTACTTCAGAGCACTGCTTTACCCCAACTGCTATCCCATCTCTAGTTGTGTCGGATCTGATGCTTCAGAAAAAGGAGAAAAATTACTCTTAAGACTACAAATGTGCATTGAGGGGGGAAAAACAACTGCTCCCCAACCCATGAAACAGGAGATAAGATTAGTTGTTACCATAATATAGACCTACGAGTGTTCTGGGCGTGTTGAGGACAACACAGTCAATCCTGGTTTAAAGGACAGCATAAGCAGTCCTGATTTTAAAAGTCTGGGTTCTAGTTCCTGCAGTGGAACTCTACAAAACAAAGTAAACAAACTACATCAAATAGAGAACATACATCCCCACTTCACGCTGGGCAATAGAGTTCGTTTGGAACAGGGAATTGTTAATAAAGCAAATTAAGTCAGGATGGAAAGTATTTTAAAAGGAATAAAAAGAAAAAATGCCTATCTACTCAATTAGGAATATGGTTTCTTTTCAAAGCACCTCTCCCAAGGCCAGTTAGAGATTAAGAACAACTCCCAAGTCAGGTAGAGCAATAAACTGTCCAAAAAGGAGTTGGAATTGCATATCACATTACTCACACCCACGATTAAAGTTCAAAAAAAGTTCTGAAGTGCAATTTAACCTTATTCTAAGATGAAATGTTTCACTAGATGCAAACAGACTGACTGATTCCAGAAGCATTAAGTACTAAAACAAGGTGTTTTATATTTGAAGCCTAATTTGTTCCAGCATTCTCCTTAGATTTTTCCATCTAGTACATATCTAATTTAAGCCTGAAAGAATGATAAACTGCTGAAAAGGAGTAATACAGATAATATCCAGATAACATTATCAGAAAAAGGACACTAGTCCTCAAATTTGTAACTGGAGTACTTCTAGGAGAAACTGGGGCTGGGGGAGGAGGAGGGGACAGGACGACAGCTGATGAGACTTACTTCTCTATCACCTCCAGATATACTCTTCTGAATAAGTCCTATAAATAGGTAGTTTATATTCCAGTTAACTGTACTTTAATTCTATCTGCCATTATAAAGACCAATTAAAAATACTGCTCCCTAACTTTCGGTATCTTTGATCTTCAGGTCAGCTTTAGACACAGTGCACCATACATACATACCAAGTGTGGTAAAAACAAAGGAAAACTCCAGTATAAGAAATTCTGTTACATCAAATCAGAATAAGTACAAATCATGTTGTTAATGTTTTAAAATTCTTTAAATTAAGAATCAACACAGGAAACCCATTTCTCAACGACTTGAGAATGTGAAGGAAAACTGAAAGAATGATTCCTTACTACAAAAGATTGGAAACTGTCAGAGCTATAAGGCAAGTTCTAGGTTTAAAAAACAAAACAGTCCAACTTTACAACAGACAGGGTTTACTGACAAGCAGTAAAAAAAATGAACTTCTCCCACAGAGACTCAATTCACTGAATGGAGATTCTGAAAATAGTGTGGTTTCAAAACAAATTTTTAATATCTAAGAATTTAACATTCACGTGGTTTTCTTTTAAGATAATTTATACTGGAAATTATTTGATATAATACTGATGATGTATAAGCTCATTCTGTGATAAATACATTGAGAACCACAACAGGTTCCAAGTGAAAAAGGATGGCCAAGTCACTTTGGGGTTCTATAATAATTTGACTCGAAAACTGAGTTATGTACCTGCATGGATGGCCATGTGATATTACTTTTGTGTTTATTTTATCCATTCAGTGTCACTCTTTGCTTATGGGTTTATGCGTCAAATGCACTACTCTAGGTAGATAACAGATTTTCCTTTAGCTCTGTAGGTAACCTTTTTTAAAGGTGTCTCGTTTATTTCAGTGAAAAACCAGATTCCTTACAAATAAGGAGACTCCTTAGATACATACTCATCTGGCTGCCTTTATGTAGTCTGTTGTAATATCCTCATTTACCTTTCGGAATGCATTAATTCATTAGCTGTGTATATTTGTAATCATTACATTTTAAATGTTGTCAAATTCCAAAGGGGTAGCCATGTTAGTCTATTGTAGAAAGACAACAGAGTCCTGTGGCACTTTTAAAGACTAACAGATTTATTTATCGCATGAGCTTTCGTGGGAGAAAATCCCACTTCGTCAGACGCTT
>ML685840.1:781379-812016 GCA_007922175.1 Pelusios castaneus | reverse complement strand
GTCAGACGCTTCAAAGCGTCTGACGAAGTGGGATTTTCTCCCACGAAAGCTCATGCGATAAATAAATCTGTTAGTCTTTAAAAGTGCCACAGGACTCCATTTTAAATGTTGTGTAGGCTATAAGAAATTAGTTATTGAGAGAATAGTAAAAAGACAGCAAACATTCTCTGGGATTCAACCAAGAATTTCTTGACTTGCGTAATTCAGTATTATATCCTTGAAATTGCATTAATGGATTTTTTGGCAAGTAAAACAGATAAGTTGTTTACTGGACAGCAGGTAGGATTTATTATACAAAAATGATTAAAAAGATGTAAACTCTTTTTTTGTCAGCACAATAAAGCTTCTAGTTCAGAGAGTTTACTTGTTCAAAATGAGTTCTTAAATATATTAGAAATTGTTACTAACTTACAGGAACGTATAGAAGTTTGAAGATGTAGAAAATACAAAATTACAGTATACCAAATTCTTTACAGAAATGAATAGGCAGTCAAAACCATGCTTAAAAAAAATTAAGATGAAACATCTGATAGAAGCAAAACCTCTTCATATACTCTGTTCCGTAAGCTACTCGAGGTAGTTCGGGCCACCAGTTTCTGGTACGCCATATGCCACATCTAGAGAAGCTGTCCTGTCACACAATGCCCTCTCTCTTACTAATCTCTCCTCGCTCTTTATTGAGGTTACCTACGCAGCTCACTTTTCTGGTTCGATTTTTACAATGCAAATGATGGGCCCTCCCCACCCATGTGCATAATTTTAAAGTGAGCCAGAATAAACTGAAATGGTATTTCATTCAATTAGACTTTATTTCCCAGCTTGTCTTTACACACAGTTTTCAAAATTCAGATTTTCAATACTGCTGTGAAGTTCTATTATACATATACCTCTTTGTATGTCCAGTATTTAAGTTGTAATGCATAGAGAGTATTTATCCTATGTCATAACTTCTACCAAATAGTTTTGGGGGAAAAGAAAAACATACCTGCCCAGCTACTCCAGCAAAATAACCATACAAAGGATCTTGAGTCTGCCCATGGAACACTGGTCCTCCTGGAGCAGCTCCATACTTTAAAACAAGAAGAAATAAACAATTAAGATACAATTAATGCTCTATTTAATTGAGATTTTAATGCTTATCTTTCAGCATCAATTTTGAGTGTCATTTCTTATATAACCTTGTCAAAATGTATAACTGCTTAACAGACAGCAAACAACTTTGGTGTACATATTTGCTGCAATGTAAAGCAGACCTACATAAAATCATACATTTGGGCCAGTCCAGTGATCTAGTAGTAGCAGAGTCCCTCAATTTTTTGTATGTGGCAGGGGTGGCCAAACTTACGGACCATCTGAGCTGCATATGATGATCTTCAAAAGTTTGAGACGGCACACTTGCCAGGGTTTGAGGCTTCAGCCCCAGGACAGGCACCACCCGCGCCTCTCATGGGGCTGAAGGCCACCAAGCTCCTGTCCCCTCAGTCTGGTATGCGGAGAAGGTGGGAAAAGAGGGGCTCTGTCAGCTATATCTTAATTGTAAAAGAGCTCCTTGTGGCTCACGAGCCACTGTTTGGCCACCCCTGCTATATGGCATCTGTAGTACTGAAGATTTGTGACCACAGTAGCCCATTCTATACAATCCTCTGCTAATCTCTTGATTAATTGTCCTTTTGATCTACTCAGGATACTACAAACAGAGTCCTGTGGCACTTTTAAAGACTAACAAATTTATTTACTGCATGAGCTTTCGTGGGAGAAAATCCTACTTTGTCAGACGCTCTAAAGATGGAGAAACTTACAGAATGGGAGGAAATTAAATGCAAGGAAATGTTTGACATAGGGATGAAGTAGGATTTTCTCCCACAAAAGCTCATGTGATAAATAAATCTTAGTCTTTAAAAGTGCCACAGGACTTTGTTTTTCTGCAATAGACTAACATGGCTACCCCTTTAAATCAGGATACTACATCATCCACCACGATCTTTTTCTGTGTTGTGTTCTGCTAACTTTTTCTTTGAGCGCCTGTAAATATGCATCACCTATTGCAGACTGAATCCGTCCTTCCTTTAGAATTTGCTGCAGTCTGTTTTCATTGGTTACATTGTCTAGCCATAATATTTACAGAATTTTTCTGTAACACCATTATTCGAAGGACTGTAGTTTCGTTTGAATGTCCATATTTCACAGCTGTGATTTAACAGACCAAATGTAGGTTTTTAAAAATCAGAATTCAGTTTTCAGATTTGTTTTTTCTCATTAGACATTCTTTCATAATGTGTCTCTCATTTGTTTCTGGTGCTGACTTCAGTATCCAATCTTCCATCTTCCGTAACACCACTTCCTGAGAGACAATAGTTTCTCTCTTGCTGTACGACTGTCATTCACTGGCATTTTGCATGTTTTCACAGGATCTTTGTATACCACTGTAGGTTTTTGTCTTGTTTACATTTAGCTCTAAACCATATTCATATATAATCTCCAATTTCATTGGACCTCCTTCAGAATCAGCTACAAGCACTGTCAGCTGCATAGTGAATGTGCCTATATTAGGGAGTCAAATTTATATTCTAGTTTGCACCCCTGTTGGCACAATATGGATACTGAAGGGAGAATATCTTCTGGGCTCATCATAGTTCTCTTTTTTCCTCAAGAATTAATAAAACAAAAGGAATTGATTTGTTCATACTGATTTAAAGTGCAGTAAATCTTCATGTATTATGCTGGGAAACATGCATGGTATGGAGTGAATTAACTAAAGCATGTTGGAATGACAACTAATTTTTGGCACTGGAAATATTTATCAAGCATTGTAACTAACTCTAGCATAGCACCAGCTTACATCCCTGCTGGCAGCCTCCAGAAGTGAAGGACTCAGTGTATGGATGCACAATTACTTTCTCATTTTAGAATATTAAATTTCTAAATAGAAATTAATTCTTAATATTTGTGTACACAAAATGATAGACCCACTCGCCCATAAGCATCTTCAATATACTGGGCTACCAAAGTAGATGGAACATGGATGATGTAGTAACCCAGAATACTATCATTATGTTAATAGCATATCAGCCTTCCAGATTTTCTCAGTGACTTGAAGCACTACCACTGGTGATGTCTGGAAGTAAATATATATGAAAGCAGATTACATTTGTTTAGTTTTACTTTACTTTTATGTTCCTCTAGTGCTTTGCAAAGTGTGTGTAATGCTTGACAGAGACGACCAATAAATTAGTAGCAGTAGTTTTGTTTTAGAGCAACACCTACATGTCACTACCAAAATGTGGGCCTCAGAGCACTAGGCACTGTACAAATACATAGACAAAATCCTTGTGTGGAAGAGCTTAGTCTATAAGAAAAGTCAAAGGTTGGAAAAAGTAGTATCATCACTCTGTTCCAAATGGGAAACTGAGGCACAGAGTAGTAAAGTGGTTTGTTAAAGAAAGACCGTCAGAGCTAGAAACTGAACCCCGGTGGCCTAAAGCCTAGTCTACCCTTAAATTTCACTCAGGTAGCAATACTCATATAGTTATACAGGCAAAACTTTCCTAGTGTAGACACACCTTATAGCAGCAAAACAAGTGCTTCTGCTGGATAGTTTTATAATGGTTTGATGAGCAAAATAAACTATATCAGCATAAAGCTGCTCTAGCTTGTATAAATATATACTATATTTGCCCATATAGAAATGTCATTCCAGCCACACACTCAAATGGATGGACACTGGTATACCAGTAAAATTAACAGCACAGGCCTGGCCTATGTTCCGTCTAAGCTGCACGGGTGCGCGGCTGCACAGCGGTCGTCGCACCCCCCTGCACAGCACTAAGGGACCCCCACGCAGGCCAGCAGCCCCCGCCAGCCCCTCCAAACCCCTGGGGCTGCGGCTTTGCTGCAGCACAGCCGGCCTGCGCCCAACCTCTGGGCTGGCCCTCCCCGCCCCCAGGGCAGAACAGGCAGGTTCAGGGCTGAGGCAGGAGCGTGGGCCTGCCTGCCTGCCTCACGCAGCCAGGGCAGCGGGGTGGCCGTGACCGGGGCGGGCTCCCACCCACCGGCCGCCTCAACTGCCAGGGCCGGGGTCGGCTCCACTCCACCAATGGCCTCAGCCTCCCGACACGGGGCCAGGATCGGCCTCCGGGGCTGGGGTCTGCTCTGCCCCACCAGCGGCTTCCCGGGGCCACAGTCGGGTGCCCCCCCCCGCCAGCGGCCTCAGCTTCCTTCTTTCTCGTCCTTCCGTCCTTTTTCTTGCTTTCTCTTTTTTCTTCCTTTCCTTCTTTCCTTGCCTATTTTCTTTGCCTTCTTTCTCTGCCTTCTCTTTTTTAAAAAATTAATTTTAAATAAAAACCTTTCTAAAAATTAAATTTCAATTCAAAATTCATTCAAATTCAATTAAACAATTAATTCTATTTACAATCACTAACTTCAATTAATGACTATAATTTGTCGTGTGAGTTTACACAAAAATCTTATTCAGAAAAAGTTTTGCACACGACTTAAATTATGCACACAAGCCGCCAAACCTTAGAGGGAACATTGGGCCTGGCCTATGTTCCTGTCTATTGAAACACAAGCCCATTTCTCCTTTCAAGGAAGCTGGGTGTTATCTGTAACCACAAAAGGAGTATTTATGTTTTAACCAGAGCTTTGATTCCAGCTAAGTTTTGTTTAACAAAGGATCATTTTAATATGCTATTACCTCTGCTGAGTATGATAAAAAGGTATACCTTGAATTGGATTTGCTGAAGCAGGGAAGGGATTCTAATGAAGTCACTTGCTTTTCAGTTCCAAAGGGGTAGCTGTGTTAGTCTAGTTCAGCAAAACAAACAAGGAGTCCCATGGCCCTTTTAAAGACCAACACTTTTATTTTTCACATGAGCTGTCGTATTTTTTCAGTGGTATTAGGCATCAACAAGTCTCACTGATTTCAATGGCTTCAATTAACACCAGCACACTGGAAAACTTTCCCATTTCTACAGTTCGATTATTTACAGTTGGTTGCCTAAACCAGCAGTTTTTTTATTGTACGAGGAAAGGGAGAGACTATGAAGGAGACCAGTTTCCGGTCTGTAATACGCAGCAGCAAAAATCCCCTTCTGACCCTAGCTATAACAGGAAAAGAAAGCCATTAACCACTTCAGCCAAGCTACAGAAATTTACAATTGAGTTCCAAAGGGGTAGCTGTGTTAGTCTAGTTCAGCAAAACAAATGAACAAAGGAGTCTGGTGGCACTTTTAAAGACTAACAAATTTATTTATCACATGACCTGTCAAGGGAGAAAATCCCACTTCATCAGACACTTGAAGATCTTCAAGTTTCAAGCCTCCAAAGAAGTGGGATTTTCTCCCATGAAAGCTCATGCTATAAATAAATTTGTTAGTCTTTAAAAGTGCCCCAGGACTCCTTGTTTGGTTTACTGTTCTGACTCATTCCACCCTCCACCCCGAGAGCCTGTGAAACTCATGCATGCCAGGCACGTCACTTATTGTCTGAGAACTTTTTACATCCTGCAACACAGACGCATTTGAACTCAGTGTGAACTACTTCAGTGCAGATCTGGATAGAAGCAGCACCCACTGGGATCAAGCTGGGTCCTCTCCACCCAAGCAATAGGTTTGAGAAGACTGAAGTGGAGTATGGCATGCACGCTAGGAACTCTACAGCAATGCCAATTGTGTGTAAACTTAAGGACAGTCAGCAAAGAAAAAAAGTACAATTTCAACAGTGCCTGGCAAAAAACAATGAGAGTCCTGTGGCACCTTTATAGAGTGACAGATTTTCTTCGGCATAAGCTTTCGTGGGCAGATGAATAACAAATCACAGCTTCAGAGAGAGACTGCAGAACTCGAACTTATATGCAAATTTGACTCAGTTGTCTTGGGGTTAAACAGGGACTATGGATTTTTCTCGCATTACAACAAGTGATTTGACCTCCCCCTCCTCTATGTGCTGTTCCCCATTGTTTTAAATGCTAACACCTATTTTGATTTGCTGTTACAGCCTGAGCTGATGCTATGTGATACACTCCCCTGCAATTAATTGCCTCCCATTCTGTAACTTTCCCATCTTCAAAGCGTCTGACGAAGTGGGGTTTTCTCCCACGAAAGCTCATGCGATTAATAAATCTGTTAGTCTTTAAAAGTGCCACAGGACTCTGTTGTCTGAAGAAAATCTGTTATTCTATAAGGTGCCACAGGACACTCATTGTTTTTTACTGTACAACAGACTAACACGGCTCCCCCCCTGAAAACACTGCCTCGGTATCTGTAACTATATGGAAATAGGGTAGAAATAAACCATTCTATTTTGACATTCAGTCAGAATCACTTTTGCTTGATGAGACTACACGGATCACGACCTCATCATTCCAACTATTGCAGAAGCTCAAATGAATGCAGGTAAAACCCAGTAACCCCAGTCTACTGGGTACAGAATAGCACCAGTGCGTGCACAGTGTGGGAACAGTATCCTATTGTTTATGCTTTATTCACCGTGTCAGTAACCCCACCCCACCCCACCCCCTTCATGTCACTGCCCGTGAGAACCAAACCGGCCCCGCAGGCCTCTCGGTCCGGACTGGCCTGCAGGAGGGGGGAGGGGCACGTGCCCTCACAGTCGCTCTGCCCCGCTGATCGCAGGGCCGCCCCAGCGCCAGCCGACGGGCTGAAGGGGGCACGACAAAAAACGGGCCGGGGCCGCGCTGTTACCATGGCAGCCGGCCGTGCGGCCTGAGCTCGCGCCGCCGGACAGCGCCGGCCTGCAAAAGCGCGGGAGCCCCGCAGCCGGGCACCACCACGGCCCCGAGGCAGCACCCGGGGGGAGGGGGTGTCGCCTCTCGCTCCTTCCCCCCACGGCCCGGCCCGCGCTTACCCCGCCCTGGTAGTAGCCTCCAGCGCCGGGGTGTCCGGGATACGCCATGTCCACAGCTACTAGCAGGACGCACCTAATGCCCGCCCCAAATCCTGTGTGGGCGGGTTTTGTTACTTTAGTTGTTCTGCGCATGCTCGCATCAACTGGGCATGCTCAGTAAACTTCGCTGCTGCTGCTGCTCTCTCCCTGCCCTTACTAGGCGGCTGGCTTTGATGCCCGCTCTTTAGCGGGGTTATGGGGCAAATTGGGCTGGGGAGGGTCTGAATGTTACTGGGGGGCGGATTAAGCAGTGTGGAGGCCGGTCACAGGGTGTCAGGTGGTGACACAGCAGAAGAAGCCGCCCTGGCTGTCGAAACAAGCAATCCTCACCCCAAAAAGCTGGCTGCCCAGCAAGGTTAAGAGCTGGGAGGGTTCCCCTGCCCTCGTCCTGCTGCCCCTGTTTCTATTTTTTCTTAATACATTTATCTTCCTGCTGGCCAGGGCCATCGCTGAAGGGGGGTGGGACCCAGGGCCAATCAGCTGTGCAGGGACCCTGCTGCCCCCTTCCCTCCATGCTTGGGGGCCGTGGACCTACTCCGCCCCAGGGCGGGCTTGGCACTCTCGCCCCACTCTGCTGCTTTCGGAGTGTAGGGGGGGAGGGGCAATAGCGCGGGCTCCGCCTCCCCGCTGCCCCACTCCCATAGAACCACAGAGCTCGGGGTGATCGCTTTGCTCGCCCCTCCAAGGACAGCCCTGCACGTGGCTACTCGCATGCCAATAGTGGTGCCGCAGCACTTGGGTGCCAGCGGGCCGAGGGAATTTGGGGGAGCGGGGAAGTCATGCTGCATGTGCATTGAATGGGTGTAACATGTCGACCACACCAATGGCTGCTGGAGGCCGCCTAGACAGCGACTCCACGAGTCTTTTAATTATTTTGGGGGCTTCTTTGCTCACCTCGTCAGCCAAAAGAAGCCCAGCTGTCAAATTTTTCGCAGCTGGGCTTCCTGACAAACCCAATTTCACTTATAATAAGACCATCTGTTACTGCTTGACCCGAGACACACCATCCTGGCGGGTGAGTCCGAGCCAGGACGCACTATTTGCAGCACCGTTTCCACCTCTGTCCCGCGGGGTATAAATGACTGCATATCCAGCTGATGTTGTGTGGTTGATTGTTCTGCGAGACACACAACTTTAGAAAAGTATCCCCTTTAGCTTGACCAGAAGGCAGAAAACACCCCTCTGCTGTAATGGTATAGGCCAACAGCTCCAAGAGCTGGGGGTGGGGGTTTTTTTGTTTGTTTTCTTTTTTGAATGAAAACTATATCAAGGCATTGCTCGGCGGATTGGTTGCATAGGTGCACGAGGACATTGCTGTGTAGTGCAATCTTCTGTTAGACCTCATTACAAAAAATAATCTACTGATCATTATAGGTCAGTCAGAGGGCAACAGGGAAGTGTGTGCCTGCGGGCGCATGTGCACACGCACATGTGCCTGTGGAGTAATTGGCTGCTGAGTGTTGCCAGCTGGAGATTTTATCCAGAGTCTCATGATATTCAGTAAGGAGGGAAAAACAGTAACAGAAAATGTGGAAATGGCAGAGGAACTAAATGATTTCTAGGTTTTGGTCTTCACCAAGAAGGTGGGTGGTGATTTGTTGCCTGACATAGGAGAGGGCAGTAAAAATGGTATAGGATCAGAAGTTAAAATAGAGAAAGAACAAGTTAAAAATTATTTAGACAAGTTAGATGGCATTAAGTCACCAGAGTCTGATGATATGCACCCTCGAATACTCAAGGAACCGACTCAGGAGATCTTTGAGCCATTGGCTATTATCTTTGAAAAATCATGGAAAAATGGAGAGGTCCCAGAGGACTGGAAAAGAGCAAATATAATGCTCATCTATAAAAAGGGAAATAAGGACAACCCAGAGAATTATAGACCAGTCAGTTTAACCTCTGTACCAAGAAAAATAATGGAGCAAATAGCTAAGGAATCAATTAGCAAACATCTAGAAAAGAATAAGGTATTAAGTGATAGCATGGATTTGTCAAGAACAACTCATGTCAAACCAACCTGATAGCTTTCTATGACAGGGTAATAAGCCTTGTGGATAGAGGGGAAGCAATAGATGTGGTTCAGCTAAACTTTAGTAAGGCTTTTGATATGGTCTCACATCACCATCTCATTAACAAACTAGGGAAGTACAACTTAGATGGGTGCAAAACTGACTGGGTAATCACTCCCAGACAGTAGTTATCAATGGTTCACAGTCATGCTGAAAGGGTATAATGAGCAGGGTACCGCAGGGGTTAGTTCTGGATCCGGTTCTCTTCAATATTTTCATCAATGATTTAGATGATGGCATAGAGCAGGGGTCTCAAACTCAAATCACCATGAGGGCCACATGAGGACTAGGATATTGGCCTGAGGGCCACGTCACTGGAACCTT
Organism: Pelusios castaneus; assembly: GCA_007922175.1. Taxonomy (NCBI): domain Eukaryota; kingdom Metazoa; phylum Chordata; order Testudines; family Pelomedusidae; genus Pelusios; species Pelusios castaneus. Next base: position 802,720 of record ML685840.1, on the reverse strand, counting down.
TTCATACAATGAGTTATTCTTAGAACTAGAGACAGCACTGCTAGATAGCCTTATGATGTCTTTCTAGGGGCCTGAACAAAACATACATTTACTTTTAGAATTACTTCCATTCAAGATGGTGATATCATCAGAAAGACAAAGAGAAAGCAAATAAACACTCTTAAAATGTTATATTATAAATCAGTGGTTCCCAACTTTTTTGGTTGAGGGGCCAAAATACAGTTTTTAAAGCCCTGAAGGGCCACCAGTTTATTTAATTAAAATTAAATAAAAATAGATAATTGAATTAAAACTGTTTATAATTAAAATTAATTAATTGGGTTCAATTAATTGAATGAATTAATTTTAATTGAATTTTATTTTTAGAAAGGTTTTTCAAAAACCTTTTAAAAAAGGTTTTTAATTAAAATTAATTTTTTAAAGTTTTTTTTTAAGAGAAAAAAGAAAAAGAACTGCATAAATCCCCAAGCCCGGAGAGGAGGCGAGCAGCCACAGCCTGGCTCCCAGCTGCACACCGGGATTGGGCCAGAGGTGGACCAGGCAGAGCCCCCCACAGGGACTCTATGGAGCCTCCCCAGCACAAAGTCCCCATGGGAACCCTCCCGACACCCTCAGGTCCCCCTCCTTAGAGCCCCCCTGCACCTGAGTCCTGTCCCAGCCCCGGGCACTGAGTCTGCCTATTCCAGCCACCTGACCCGCTATGCTCCCTTGCCGCTGCAGGCCGGGGCTCCAGTGAGCATCGCGGCTCCCATGTGGTGGTCGGCTCCTCCCTGGCAGTGGCTGCTGAGGCCCCTTGGGGGGGGGGCAGGGGGCACAGCACAGCCCGGAAGCACTGCTGATGGCACTGAGTTCAGCTCGGTTGGTGGCAAGACCTCAGGAGGGAGGCAGGCGGCCGCAGCCTAGCTGCTGGCTCCCAGCCAGTGGAGGCACAGGCCACTTGAAAAGCCCCACGGGCCACTTTTGGCCTGTGGGCCAGGGGTTGGGAACCCTGTATTCTGGGTCTTGTCGCGGGCCACCTAAAGTAACTGCAGGCCGCATGCAGCCCGAGGGCCGCGTATTTGAGACCCCTGGCATAAAGAGTACACTTACAAAGTTTGTGGATGATACCAAGCTGGGAGGGGTTGCAAGTGCTTTGAAGGATAGGATCACAATTCAAAATGATTTGGACAAACTGGTGAAATGGTCTGAGGTTAATAGGATGAAATTCAATAAAGACAAGTGCAAAGTACTCTACTTAGGAAAGAACAATCCATTACATATGTACAAAATGGACAATGACTGCCTAGGAAGGAGTACTGCGGAAAGGGACCTGGGTGTCATAGTGGACCGCAAGCTAAATATGAGACAACAGTGTAACACTGTTGCAAAAAAAGCAAACTCCATTCTGGGATGTATTAACAGGAGTATTGTTAAGTAAGACATGAGAAGTAATTCTTCTGCTCTACTCTGCCCTTATTAGGCCTCAACAGGAGTATTGTGTCCAGTTCTGCATGACCCATTTCAAGAAAGATGTGGATAAATTGGAGAAACTCCAGAGAAGAGCAACATGAATGATTAAAGGTCTGGCACACTTGACTTATGTGCGAAGATTGAAAGAGCTGGGTTTGTTTAGTCTGAAAAAGAGGAGAATGAGAGGGAACATGATAACAGTTTTCAGGTACATAAAAGGCTGTCATGAGAAGAAGGGAGAAAAATTATTTTCCTTAACCGCCGATGATAGGACAAGAAGCAATGGGCTTAAATTACGGCAAGGGAGGTTTAGGTTAGACATTAGGAAGAAATTCCTGTCAGGTTGATTAACCACTGGAATAAGTTGCCTAGGCAGGTTGTGGAATCTCCATCATTGGAAGTTTTTAAAAGTAGGTTAGACAAACACCTGTCAGGGATGGTTTAAGAGGGTACTTGGTCCTGCCATGAATACAGGGGACTGGACTTGATGACCTCTCATGGTCCCTTCCAGATTCTATGATATTTAGGGCTTTTCCTTAAAGCTCCAGCTCCAAGAGTCATGTTAGAAACTTCTGCTGTGTTTTTAAAGGAAATTTTAGCCCTCATATTTGCAAAAATAAAATTAGGTAGGATCAAAGGCTGAAATGGGAACAGAACAGATTAAAAATTACTTAGATATCTTCAGTTCACCAGTGTCTGCTGAAATACATCCAGAATGCTTGAGCGAGCTCTGGAGATATCTGAGCCATTAGCGATTATCTTTGAAAAGTCATAGAAGATGGAAATTATTCTAGAGGACTGGAAAAGGACATCTATAGTGCCAGTCTATAAAAACAACAATGAGGACAACCCCCAGGAATTATATACTTGTCAATTTAAGCTTAGTATGCAAAAAGATAATGGAACAAATAATTAAACAATCAATTTGCAAATTCCTGAAAGATAAGGTGATAATTAACAGTTAGCACTGATTTGTTAAGAACAAATTGTGTCCAAACCAACCAGATAGCTTTCTTTGACAGAGTAATAAGCTTTGTGGATGGGGGAGGGAAGTGGAAGAGGAGTACATCTTGACTTTACTAAGGCTTTTGATAGTGTCTCAAACAAATCAGGAACGTAAAGCCTAAATGGAGTTACTATACAGTGTGTGTAACTGGCTAGAGAAGAGTTCCCAGAAGGTAGTTATCAATGCTTCATCACCAAGCTGGAAGGGCATATTAAATGGGTTCTGGCAGAGATCGATTTTGGGTCTGGTTCTGTTCAATATCTTCATCAAAGATTTTGATAATGGCATAGAACATTTATAAGGTTTGTGGATGATACCAATCTGGGAAGATTGCAAGTGCTTTGGAGAATAGGGTTAAAATTCAAAATGATCTGGACAAACTGAAGAAATGGTCTGAAGGAAATAGGATGAAATTCAATAAAGACAAATGTAAGTACTTGACTTAGGAAGGAACAATCAATTGCACACTTACAAAATGGGACATGACTGCCTAAAAACGAGTACTGTGGAAAGGGATGTGGGGTGGGTTATAGAGGATCACAAATTAACTATGAGTCAACAGTGTAACAATGTTGCAAAAAAAGGAAGTATCATTCAGGGACACATTAGCAAGAATGTTGTAAGCAAGAGATGAGAAGTAATCTTTGCATTCTATTCTACACTGATTAGGCCTCAATTAGAGTATTATGTACAGCTCTGGATGCCAAATTTTGGGACCGATATGGATAAACTGAAGAGAGTCCAGAGAAGAACAACAAAAAAGGAAAACATGACCTATGAGGAAAGATTGAAAAGTTTAGTCTTGAGAAGAGAAGAGTGATGAGGGATATGATAATTTTCAAGTACATAAAAGACTGTTAAAAGGAAGAGGATGGTAAATTGTTCTCATTAACCTTTAAGGATAAGAAAAAAGTGATGGAGTTAAATTGTAGCAAGTTTAGGTTGGACATTAGGGAAAATTTCCTGAATATCAGGGTAGTTAAGGACTGGAATAAATAGCCTTGGGAAGATTGTGGAATCTCCATCAGTGGACATTTTTTAAGAGCACGTTAGACAAACATCTTTCAGGGATGGTTTACATCAGGGTTGAGCAAACTTTTTGGCTTGAGGGCCACATTCATGGAATGGTGGGCCACACATGGAGGGAGAGGGGTGGGTGGGGCTAAGAGTGGGGAGTGGCCGATACTGGGCCCATGTGGGTAGGAGAAAGGAGCAGCCATTGTGCTCTGCCAGGGTACTGCTGGGCCCATGTTTTGGAGGTTTGGCTGCCACGCTCTGGCTAGAGTGCTGCTGTTGGGCCCATGCTGTGGGAGAGGGGCAGTAATTGCACTCTGGGCAGGGTGCCACAGCTGGGCCCATGTGATGGAGAAGGGATAGGTTTGGCCTGGGGTAGCAGCTGCTTGCACTCTAGCCAAGTCCAGCTGGAGGGCCTGATGAAAGGCTCCCGTGGATCGGATATGGCCCACAGACCATAGTTTGCCTGCCCACCTCTCGTTTAGGATTATGCAGGGCCGGCCAACCATATATGGTAGGTGAACTAGGTGGTCACTTAGTGTGCCAGGCTTTGAGGGGCGCCAAATTAGACAGAATTGAATTATTTTATGTATTTGAAAAAAAAAAATTATTTCTTAAAAAATGTGGAGGGGGGATGCCAAAGTCATAGTTTGTCTAGGGTGCGAAAAACCCGTTGGTCGGCCCTGGGATTATGTTTATATTTAGTCCTGTCTTGAGTGCAAAGGATGGGATTAGAAGACCTCTTGAGGTCCATTCCAGTCAAAGAATTATAGGAAGAGTCTTGACCTACAAAATGAAGCATGCTGTTGCCAATATAATATTAATAGCAACAAGAGTTCAAGAAACACCATCCCACTTGTCTCCCTTGTTTGCAGTCTCTTTGATGAGAGTAGAAAGGCAGACAGTACTGAAGACTCTTGACAATCTTTTTCTTCTTCAGGCTTAATTTGCCAAAGATGGCAACATTCTGAGATATAAAAGAAGAGTGTAGATTTGGCTGGTTAATAAATCTAAATAAAAATGTGAATTACACTGATGTGCTGGCAATATTTTAACAAAAATTTCCTAGAAACTGAAGCTGTTTCGGAGAGCTGAGGGACTACTAGGGGAATCTATTCATAATGTTTCCCTCATAAGCATTAGCGGGGAAAGTGGCAACATCACTTGGCAGATAATATTATATTAATTGCATTTTCTGGAAATGTTTACACCATGTTCCTGAAAATTACACTGAATTTCTCATAGTGTTCATCTTGTATAATTTGATGTATGGGTTAAGACTTTTTGTGGACATTTGGAGTATGTTCCAGCAGATTTTTAAAAAAAAGCTTCTGGTACAATCTGGTCCATTCCAAAGATAAAAAATGTGTTCCTCGGGATTTTGAAGGCCAAGAATAAACCATTCCTAGCAGGGTGATTCAGCAGTATCTAAAATGGGGAGTAAATTTCATTGGTGGCAAGCTTCCCTGCAGTGTAATGTCAGATTTTTAACAAGGGGCTTCTATTTAGCACAGCACTGGGTAGAAGTGAGAACAGTGAAACAGTCCATATGAAATAAGGAAAGGAACACTATTAATGCAAATAATGAGAGCAGTTTAAAAAATGTATTGATTCCAACATGCAATGGAACAATGACCAATTATGAATGCTTTTAAACTGGTTCCACTGCCAAATGGAAGCAAGCCACACATTTACAGTCAGCATTGTTAGCCAACTCTTCACTGCTGTAACATGAGGATTTGTTCTGAAAAATAGAAATGATTTGATTTTATAGCAGTGCATATGTAGCCCAAGGTCAAGAGTGCTTCAGCAGCAGCAGTGAGAGCTACAAGTTCTGGACTACAAACTGCAGCATGTTGGGAGAACTTCCTGGCTCCTGCCAGGAAGCATCTCCTACCCTCCTCCAGCAGGGAGTGTCTGCATGGACTGAAGCTGTGAGCATGTGGCAGACAAGCAGGGAGGAGGCCAATGGAGTGTAATGCTGCTGTTATATCTCTTGCAGAATAAAAACCGTGTTCCTGGGGCATTGGTCTGAGTGGGTCTGGTCTGAGTTAACCCACACAAACACAACGCAGAGCACACAGAGGAGCACCAGGCCTAGTTTCCCTAACCTGTGTAAAAGGCCATCAGGGCTAACTTCCCCTATCTTGAACACCCTCATGCTGGGCCAGTAGGCAGGAGGGGCTACACATACAAAACTCCATTTGAAGTCAATGAGAGCTGCACATGCCTAGCAATTAAATATACAAGGTCTTTCAAAAATCAGAGGCCACTTTCAAGAATTTTGGTTTTGCTGTAGTGAATTAAGTCTATACCATAGGAACATTATAATGTATGCTGCTGCATTTACATCAGAATTTGTAGTGCAAAGAACTTCAGCAGGATTTTGCCATTAGGGGTGGCTGGAAAATGAGACTTCCTTCTCACAAAAAAAAAAATGAGGTTTTTGACATTTGTTTCTGTTCTGATGTGGAATGGAAATCAGACCTTTTGAATCTATATAGGAAAGGAAAAAGAGAGAAATAGACTCAGAACAGGCAATAGTTCAGTGTTTAGGCTACTTACTGGAATAAGTGACTGGTTCAGGTTGCTACTCTGAAACAGGTAGGACAAGGAGTTGAATCTGGGTCTCCTACATCCGAGTTTCAGTTCCCCCCTTTACCTCGAGTAGGAGCAGGAACTTGAATCTGGATTTCCTGTGAGTGATCTGACTACTGGGCTATTCTGAGCTGCATGCACAGGCAGTCTTAGGTATGGGGCAGGGTGGGCAACTGCCCCAGGCCCTGCGCAGCCCCCAATCCCCTGGTGAGGATGGAGGAGTTGGTAGGACTGGTGATGCGGCCCCTCCAGCACCAAACATGGGGGGCCAGCAGGGAGACCCAGGGAGAGGGAGTGGGGCGGGGGCCTCTGGAGGGAGGCAATGGGGGACCAGGGTGAGGCCTAGGGAAGATGGTGAGGGAGCTGGCAGTGGTCCTGGGGAAAGTGGTGGAAAGGCCCATGGGAGGCAGCAATGGTCTGGGGAGACAAGGAAGGGAGGCTGGCGGTGAGGACCAGGCCTGGGGGATGCAGCAAGGTCCAGGCCTGGGCTGGCAGTGGTCTGGGGGGAGGTGGTGTGGGGGGGCAGGTTGTGAGGCCTCCAGGAGGAGGCAGTGGGGGTGACCAGCAAGGTCGGGGGAGGGGCAAATGTCAACGATGATGACCCCCATATGGCAGTGGGCCCCATCCTTGACTTTTATCCAGGACCTCGGAAACACTAAGACCACCCCTGGCTGCGTGTCTCTCTCTGCTGAAACAGAGTTCATGAAAATATTTTTTCATGAAAAGTTTCAATCATCAGTTACACTGAAAAAATGTTTTATCAAAAAATTCCCAAATTGATCTACTTGCAATATAGTTTGGCAGTATCTTCTTATTTAGTAATAAGAGGCTGATTTTCATTGTTGTGTGAAAAGAGGGCTAGTCTGATAGCTATTAATAATATTAATGTAACTCAACAGTTAATATTACCCTGTGTGCCTTGCTGAAAAGTTATGTATATTATAATAATCTTTTGTTTAGAAAAAGGAAAACAGTAATGTGCTGTATGTTAAATATCCATATTAAAAACTGATTTACAATACAAGGCTGCTACATGAAAATTAATAGCTTGAGGAAACTGGCTGCATTTTCAATTGATCTTGATACAATTAATTAGAAAGTGACTTTTTTTATTACTATACTGCCAAGATGATCTGATATCCATACATGAATATTAAATCACTTTTTTTTAAAATGAGGTGGTGCTATCTGCACATTGACAAGGACGAAATGCCAGAGATTCCATGAAGTCTGCTAGAGATTTTACATGGAAACTATTCAGACTCCATGGTTATGGGAGGCAGTATAAAATTCTTAGATAAACAGATTGTGAGTCAAAGAATAATCGTTCTTGTTTAAATGGTAGCAAAACAATAATGACATACCACTTTACATTTTTCTGCACAGTAAAAATAGTACTGCATGTTGAGTGTTTTTTACAATATGTTGGGTTATTTCCAACAGAATGTGATAGCACATATATGGGAAAGTGGACAATAGCTTCAGATAGCTCAATTTTTCCAATATTTAACAAACAATACAGATGTTATTCACTTTAAAGTTTTACCTCTGACCATGCTGTTCAACAGTCTGGTTTGTAATTCAGAAGGGATTATCCAGATGGGAAAAACTTCAACAAAGAATCTTGGAGTGGATAAAAAAGACTGAATCCTAGTCTCAGATGTTAGGTTGTCTGGGACAAATAAGACAGTACCTTCTAAAACCTTTTGTGGCTTCAGCAAACTGACTAGTAAATTGGCTTTATTCCCTTCCTTTCCACTACTTAGTCTGGTATCTACACACTATTTGTGTACATTGATGCATTTCAAAGGCAAGCTATTCATTTTTCAGAAGGATTTTTCTGAGCTTCTGGGATGCATCATGTCTAGGAATGAGGTCTCAGCAGTATCCAGAGAGGACTTTACTTCATCAGAGACAGAAAGTCATCTCAAAACTTCCTTCAGTGTGGTGGTGGAATTTTAACAAAGAGCTCCTAAGAGCATCCCTCCAGCACATACTGTGTTTTTATCTTGTTTTTTGAAGAACGGTGAGAAATTATCGGCTTTTCATAATTAGTAGGGAGAAGCAAACTTAAGTAATGTCATAATTTTTCAAAGTTAAAAGCAAACAGTATGATTCATGAACACATTATAAATCTTGTATATATGTTATTTATGAATTTTGATTTACAATTAATTTTTTAAAAAGCACCTATCATATGATCTAGGAGCCTTTTAAAATTTTAGATAATACAGTACATCTGTAAACTCAGCAGTTTATTTCTTTCCATGCACACACCACAGATAACATTAATTTATCTTAAATATGTTCTTCCCTTTCTTGAATATGCCATCCATTGCTCCCTTCCCTCTGGCCTCTCTCCAAAATGTTGAGAAAACAGATGAGCTGTACAGTGTGTCCAAAAAGTCAATAATTCCATATTATTTTGGACTAGAGAAGAAGTGTGAATTATTAAGTCCTGCCAGAATTACCATGGCCTTTCCCAGACAATGTCCTACCAGCAGTTCCTGATCTCTTAAAACAAAGGCAGCTCCAGCATGAGCAATTCAGCTAAGGGTTGGGATGTGTTCCTAGGCTATGTCCACACTGGCAATTTAAGTTGACTTAAGAAGGCTTAAATCAACTTAAATTAAGCCACGCCCACACTAGGCTTTCATTAAATCGACTTAAGAAAATCCTTAAATTGACTTAATGAAAGCTTAAGTCGGCTTAATAACTACCACTCATTAGGTCGACTTAAGCCTCCTTAGGTTGACCTAACCTTTCCTTAGGTTGACTTAAGCCCAGTATGGACACATAAGTCCACTTTGTTAAGTCGACCTAAGGACAGTTAGGTCGACAACAAAGTGGGCTAAGTTGACTTAAAGTGTTGCCACTTTGTTAAGTCGACTTAAAGTCGACCTTATTAAGTCGACTTAACAAAGTCGACCTAATTTTTCCTAGTGTATACATAGCCCTAGTCTCCACTGGCAATAAACTACGTTTTTTCACCACCAGGCTTTTTCAGCCAGAAGGGACGTGGGTTCAAAACTCAGGTCATGGTATAAAGAATTCTCAACACTTCCTCAATAAGCAAGCCTGCCTGAAATTAAAGAAGAGAAGACTTTAGCCTTTGTCTCCACCCTGCACATGGACACACACAGGTTGGTTTGAATCATCAGGATTTTATTTGTGAAGTATCATAGAATTTCTTCCTGGGGGAAGGACTTAAACAAACTACCTCACAGACAGATCTCTAACCAAACTCCCTAGTACTGAAACGAACAACCGATTGAGACTTTGTGGATGTACAGCAGGGGCAAAGAATTGGGTGGTTCAGAATACCTGAAGAAAGGATATAGATTTCTTTTCTGTTCTACAGGTTTTTCAACATAATTTCTGAAGAGCTCTGTCAAATTGTATAAAACCCTATTGATTTAATCCCTTTTAATTTCTGTTGGACTTTTTTGTACTGGGGTTATTCAGTTTTCTTCACAGCTTACATTTCCATCGTGTATTATTTTACCATCACGGCCCTATTTGGACTAATATTGTTTATGTTGTTAGTAACGTAACCAAGGATTGCTTGTTTATCTTGTGAATTTTAAGATAGTAGATTGAAAGGAGCAATTTGTTATTAAATACCTTCAGCACACAAGCAGTAGCACACCCAAATTACACCATTCCTTTCACAATGATTGGGAAACTATGTACCTAGTGTTTGGGTTTTTTGGCTTCTTGTTGTTATCAAAATATTTATCTAGCTGACAAGAATGTTTGATTAGTATTCATTGATCTCAGAGTGTGCAATAGGCAAATAGTTACAGAATTTAACTTGTACAATACTGTATACATTGCAAGAGGATCTGCATCAAACCTAGGAACACAGGAGTAATTGTATATGCAACATGTATTGGTTCTATAAGCTTAGTTATGCATTCTATTGAATACTTTTTTCCCTACTTTATTTTTTTATTTTCAAATAAGAATCCAAAGCAGTGGCCATCTTTTTAAAATCTGCCCCCTCACCTGAATATGCTGTACTATTGTCTTCACATGTAGGGTATGCTTCTGTACATGCCACAATGTAGTGGACACTCTGGTTGCAAACTTCATTTTATAAAAAGAAGTGGCTTTTATTAGTGAAGGTGTTTCTCTTATAAAAATGGTAAAAATCAATATATTACATGATTTCAGGAGAACTGACTATCGGTGTTACAAGGGCTATTATTGGATGCTGCGTCTTTGGAAAATAAGGCACTTATTTAAGTACCTAACTAGTAGTTGAGCCCTTTTGAAACTCTAGCTCCAATAGCCAGTGTTGAGCAATTGAAACTCTGTCCTTCTTAGTATGAACTGAATTAACTAATCATATCATTCATAACTATGCATCTTAAAGGAAGCCAAGCTTTGTTAATTGTGTGTCTTTATCATTCTCTTGCCCCAAACCAAAATAAATGGTTACACTGGAGCATTAGTGTAAGCTTCAGATTACACAAATACCTGTGCAATATAACGCATAATCACTGGGTAAAATGTAGTATCTGGGGAGAAGACAGCACATGAGGCAGATCTCCATGCAAATATTTGTCATTAAATCAAGTGCCTTGAGATCTGTGGATGAAGAGTGCTTTATAGGAATGCAGTTGTATTACGAATGTGCAGAGTGGTATAAAACCAAATAAGAAATGTTCCTGTCTTAAAGAGATTACAATCGAAGGGTCTGATCCTGCAAACCCATACAGTCAGTTATAATTATTCTAATGGGACGGTTCCTGGTAATGAGCAATATGCCCAGGAGTAAATTGTACTCTAAGTTAGACAACGTATAGGCAAAGGAGCTGGGAGGAAGATGTAATAAAGTGATATAATATCTCATGAATTATTTGTCTGGCAGGCATCTTTTAGCTCCAGTGCATGTTGTTATAATTTTCCATTTATATTGTAGGCCTGAGGGGAGGAGGCAGGCTGCTCTAGACAGAATGGGGCAGCAGCATCTGTCCCTATCATTACCCATACCGAAGTGACCTTTCACAATTACAAATGAGAAACTAACTTTTGAAATATGACAGTAATAAGCCTGGCTAAAACAAATAGCTGCTGATTCTGCAAATGGCAAACAAAAGTGTGTGTGGTCCCTAGTGGAAGGACGGGAGACTAAAAATGGAAAAGTTAACAGAGTAGACATGGAGAAGGCCCATAATAGAGAGTGTGCTCTGCTTTCTCAAGAGATGGTCTTCCTTTAAATAACTTCTTACCCCAGGCAACAAGACATTATTATTTATTATTTTACAGTACATTAATTTTGCTAGGTTCTTCATGAAACTTAGGATAGAAGGATGCACTTATAGACTCATAGACTTAAGGTCAGAAGGGACCAGTACTATCATCTAGACTGACCTCCTGCAAAATGCAGGCCTCAAGACCTCCCCCACCCACTCCTGCAATAGGCCACCAACCTATGACTGAGTTATTTACCTCCTTAAATCATGATTTAAGGACTTAAGATACAGAGAATTCACCGGTAGGTGAACCATGCCCTGTGCTACAGAGGAAGGCAAAAAACCCCCAGAGCCCAGGCCAATCAGCCCTGGGGGAAAATTCCTTCCCGACTCCAAATATGGCGATCAGTTAAACCCTGAGCACGTGGGCAAGTCTCAACAGCCAGTTATCCAAGAAACAATTCTCTGTAATAACTCAGAACCCACCCCATGTACTCTTTAGGCCACTTGTAAATCCACCACACGTAGCCAAATATCAGTCAATTTCCAAAATAGGCTATCTGATCATACCATCCCCTCCATAAATTTATCAAGCTCAGATTTGAAAGCAGTTATGGTTTTTGCCTCCACAACTCCCCTTGGAAGGTTATTCCAGAACTTTACACCTCTAATGGTTAGAAACCTGCGTCTAATTTCAAGCCTAAATTTCTTGATGGACAGTTTATAACCATTTGTTCTGGTGTCCACATTGGTGCTGTACTCAAATAATTCCTCTCCCTCCCTGATGTTAATCCCTCTGATGTATTTATAGAGAGCAATCATATCCCCCCTCAGCCTTCTTTTGGTTAAGCTAAACAAGCCAAGCTTCTTGAGTCTCCACTCATAAGGCAGGTTTTCCACTCCACAGACCATCCTTGTAGCCCTTCTCTGCACCTGTTCCAATTTGAATTCATCCTTTTTAAACATTGGGGACCAGAACTGCACACAATATTCCAGATGGGGTCTCACCAGTGCCTTGTACAGCGGCACTAACACCTTCCTGTCTCTACTTGAAATACCTCTCCTGATATATCCTAGAACCGCATTAGCTTTTTTCACAGCCACATCACATTGGCGGCTCATAGTCATCCTATGATCAACCAGTACTCCCAGATCCTTCTCCTCCACAGTCTGTTCCAACTGATGCGTTCCCAACTTATAGGAAAAATGCTTGTTGTTTGTCCCTAAATGCATGACCTTGCACTTCCCATTATTAAATTTCATCCTGTTCCTGATACTCCAGTTTACAAGGTCATCCAGATCTACCTGTATGGTATCCCGATTCTTCTCCGTATCGGCAATACCTCCCAACTTGGTGTCATCCGCAAACTTTATTAGCACATTCCCGCTTTTTATGCCAAGGTCAGTAACAAAAAGGTTGAACAAGATCGGTCCCAAGACAGATCCCTGAGGGACTCCACTGGTAACCTCCCTCCAGCTTGACAGTTCACCCTTCAGTATGACCCGCTGTAGTCTCCCTTTTTACCAGTTCCTGATCCACCTTACTATATTCATATTAATCCCTATCTTCTGTAACTTAACTAATAACTCCCAATGTGGAACTGTATCAAATGCCTTGCTGAAATCTAAGTAAATTAGGTCCACTGCATTCCCTTTATCTAAAAAATCTGTTATCCTTTCAAAAATGGAGATCAAGTTGGTCTGGCAAGATCTCCCTTTTGTAAAGCCATGTTGTATTTTATCACAGTTACCGTTATCCTCTACAGCCTTAAGTACTTTCTCCTTCAAAATTTTCTCCAAGACTTTGCATACTACTGAGGTCAAACTAATAGGCCGGTAGTTACCCGGATCATTTTTATTCCCTTTCTTGAAAATAGGAACTATATTAGCGATTCTCCAGTCATACGGTACAACCCCCGAATTTACAGATTCATTAAAAATCCTCGTTAAAGGGCTGGCAATTTCATGAGCCAGTTCCTTTAGTATCCTCGGATGGAGATTGTCTGGACCCCCCAATTTAGTCACATCCAGCAGCTCAAGTTTGGCTTCTACCTCAGGTGTGGTAATTTCCACATTCATGATCTCGTTCTCATTAGCTTCCCTACCTCTACCCCCCAGCTCAACTTCACTCTCATTGAAAACAGATGCAAAGTACTTATTTAGATATTGAGCCATGCCTAGATTATCCTTGACCTCCACCCCATCCTCAGTTTTTAGCGGTCCCACTTCTTCTTTCTTTGTTTTTTTCCTATTTATATGGCTAAAGAACCTTTTTCTATTGGTTTTAATTCCCTTCGCAAGGTCCAGCTCAGCTTGACTTTTTGCCTTTCTCACTCTCTCTCTACATGTTCTGACCTCCAAAAGGTAGCTTTCCTTGCTGATCCCTCCCCTTTTCCACTCTTTGTAGGCTCTGTGCTTCTTCCTAATCACCTTTCTGAGATGCTTACACATCCAGCTTGGTCCACAGCTCTTGCCTATGAATTTTTTCCCCTTCCTCGGAATGTAGGCTTCAGATAGTTGGAGGAGTCCCCTACCTTAAGACAGATTGATGAAGTAGGATTTTACCCACAAAAGTTCATGCAATAAATAAATTTGTTAGTCTTTAAAAACGCCACAGAACTCCTCCTTTGTTTTGTTTTTTTGTCTGAAGAAAGAGGCTTTTATACTGGGAAGCACTATTAGCACCAGAGAAATCTTTTTACAAGCCATGTTAATTTCGATTAGCACAAGTGCTTACAATTAAGCAACATTATTAGTGTTTAAATGCGACATGGACTCCTCCCAAATGTTAAAGTCAACCCCCGTGGATTAAAAGCCTTAAACTGCACAATCTTGGTAACTTACTTGACTGTTCTGGGCTGGTGACTGCATGCTGAGGCCTCTAATGGAGCTGGCAAGCTGGGTGAGGAATTTGTCCTTCTTAGACTTAACGGTATAACGGGTTGTGGAGCAAGAATGGGAAGGAACTTAGGGATTAAAGGTCAGATCTGCTGACATGCCTACCTAGCATATATGAGGCATTAGATAGCTAGCTGTAAACTATTTACTAGAGAAAAGGTAGCAGATTACTTTTACAATTGCTTCAACTGCTCTCCTGCAAACAAATGACTGGTGGCCTGTGGGTGTGGGTTTGTGTAAATATTTACATTGAAAGTGTAACCATGGTGAATAAACTGGATAGGTGATTCATTTGAAAGGTAAACTCAGTAAGAAGGCACTAAAGTGATAAATTACAACACACAAATCTGTATTAAAAGAAAATTATTAAGGATACAAAACCAAGCACTCAAAAGTTAAGGCATTCCAGAATTAAGTTTGCTTGTGCAATCTTAACTCACTCTTGTGTGTGCATGCATTACAATATAGTCCTCACATACTATTTTTAACAAAGTTTTCTGTGTGTAATTTCCATCATGTTGACACTTGCATGATTCACCAGCAGTAATTCCTAGTCCCAGTCTTTGTGTTCATCCAGTCAGTCTCCTCACAACATTGCATCCCATCTCTGTGTGCCCTAGCTCCCTCCCAGTCTCCCCCATCTATTTACAGAATCATTCTCCCAGTCCCAGTCTCCTCCATGAGCCTCAGTCTCCATGCCCAACCAAACTGGCTTCCCCTCCCCACCAGCTCTGAGTCTCACTCTCCTTGCCCAGCCAATCCCAGTAATAGTTTCTGTTCATTGCCCCAATCTACTCTTTTTCTTTCCCTCATTCTCTGTCAGATGGTTTCCTCCTCCAAGCTGCCTGAATGCCAGTGGTGGGGGAGAAGGGGTCACTGAGAGTACAGGAGAGAAGGCTGGCATGAGCCCAGCCAGAAGTAACCATTACAGGGAAAATCAAGCTTTGTCCCTGCAGCCCTTTGCAATGTGAGGATGGTGGATACACAGTTTGGTCAAAATAGGAACCGTGAAGGAGTGTGGCATACTCATTTGGCACACAAGCAGTCTGGTCAGCAGTAGGACCTATGAGAAGCTCAACCACGCTCTGTGAAGCTAGAATCTTTGGGTTGGTTAGCTGCTAAAATTGGAAGTTTCTACTGAGCTTGGACAAATGTGACTGAGTTTTCATAGAAACAGCAAAATGCTCTCCCCTGAGATTAAGGCCATGCTCTGCCAAATTCCAAGTCTGTGTTCCAATGCTTAGGATACCAAGCTATTCAAAGAAAAAGTCTACAGAATTTTTTAATATGGGAAAAAACTGTGTATTTTCCCCTAACCTTGCTGTCAGAAATGGCTGAACTATTTTGGTTCAAACTTAAAAAAAAAAAAAAAAAGTCACCCTGACGCAGATGCCCAATACAAACAATTTCACCCTGAATGTTTGATGTTTGGCAGAGTTATAAGCAAGTGAAAACAGGGTCCGATGATGGGCATGTTGTGACCCTTAATAATAGGAGGCACAGCTAGTCTCCTATAATGCAGTACTGTACCCTTTGTTGACTTTAGGGCCAGCAGATACAATCAGCTGTTCCTGAACTAATAAAACGTAGCATGTATCTTGTGCTTTACATGTTCTAAGCACTGTACACATATTAGTTAATATTTCAAACTCTTTTGGGAACAGTGTAACCTTATACAAAGATAACTGAATTAAAGCTAAAGTACTGTTCCCAGTCACAAGGCAGAAAAGTTAGTTTTCTGAGGCACAAACGCCTTTACACTTTTGATAAGGTAAAATTGGACCAGGATCCTCACAAACGCTGTGTAAAACTAAAGCCAGAGGCAGTTATATAAAAGTAGGAGAACTTTTTCTAATGATTGAAGCATAAGAATGGGAGTTAGGAGACATGGAGTCTGAGGCCTGGTCTACACTTGCCACTGTTTTCAGTGGCAGTTGAAGAGAGATGCAAGCTATGTAAAATAACTTGCATAACTTTCTGATGCCCACTTACCTCTGTGTCTCCACTGCACTGAGTTGAAGGGAAATGCTGTCCCTTCAACTCAGTGCTACTCTTCTTTGGTGAGTGGACTTACTGAGTCAAATTCCAGATTCATTGAGTGGATCTTCACTGACCACTCAATTGAATCTGAAAGATCAAATGGATGGCAGCGAATTTGCTGCTGTCAATGTAGACTTGGCCTGAGGGTCTCTTGCCTGTCTCTTTGTGTACTCACTTACTTCAGTACAAAGAGAGTACCATTCAGATTTGGTAGCACTTTACATTTATTGTAAATTATTACAAAGTGCAGGACCACAAGGAACTGGGCCCATGATTTCTCTTCCTGGGTCTGACATAAATTTATGATCTTAGACAACTGACTTCATTGTATACCTTTGGCTCACTTTCCCTATGTCTAACATGGAGAAAATATCTTCCTCACCTGGATGATGTGAGCTTAATTAATTTTTGATAGACATTTTCATATCCTCCAATAGAAGGTGCAATATTAGTTGTAATATTCAACCTCAGATCGCTTCTGGCTTTGCATATTTCTTTAAGTGAAGTATCACTTTTTAAAAAAAACCCGAAATATTGCAAGTTGCGTAAGGAAACTCATTGTGCAATTTCACCGTTCATGAACTTGGTAACCTTCTTAATAGGTGATCTGCTCCTTTTTAAACCAACATGAAAATAGTTTGAAGATGCCTATAGATCAGAATTTTCATAAGGCTTAGCTCCACCTTCATAGTTGCGGCCAGTTTTTCTAAGCTCTCAGCATCTTCCACAGGAGCGCTATGTCTTTTGAAAATCTGGCCCCATGTTGTTTATTTATACACTCTTCACCTGTAGCAGGTAAGTTAGGAGTTGACCTTGCTACAGACCTGGCATAGCTGCAAGTCACAAGAGTTAACCCTTTATCCACTGATTTTAAGTTTCCCTTGGGAAATGGAAACGCCGTGTTGCTTTGAGATATGTCTGGGGGCTCATTTATCCCATTAGTAGCACGTGTGTAACTCATTGACTTCAGTGGAAGGTTTATGTGCATGCAATTGATGGGATAGTCATTATCTATCTAAATTTTGCACGTTTATGAATATTTTTATTACTGAAATTGCTGGATATGCTCCAAAAGCCCCCCCCCCAACTTAGTATCATTAGATTTGTTTATCACTCCTGCCATGTGACTTATACTTCAGCACCCTCCTACCACAGTTCTAGTGAACAAAGAATTATTCCTTCTGTCTAAAACCTGTGTAATAATTCATTTTCTCTACCACATATAATTGCAGTTCTCTACTATTTTCCAGCCCCCCCTTATGTTGATCCTCTTGCTTCCTGTCTTCGACTGTTCATCATCTCATATTTCTCATTTTTGTGAACTTTTATAGAATGTGACTATCACTTTTCAATAAAGGGCACTGGGTGTCACACTAGTATATTTAATATGACCACTAGGTCTTTAATTTTTTTTTTTAAATCTGAATGTTCCTGAATTCATACAAAAAAAATAAATTAAACATTAGGATTATTAAATAACTAGTATTCAAGTGCTGATTCCAGTTAGCTTATGAAAATGAACACATCAGCTCTGTAGGATTATATTCTAAAATGTTTCTGTGATTGGGCAAGAAGTTTTTGAATATAGCTGTAACATTTTCAAAGGTTTGGGGCATCATAGCAAGAGTTAGAAGAATTTACTTGGCCTTACTGTAATGTAACTTACTTCAGTGGCTTTGCTTAGAGCTCAGCCTATCTGAACATTTATTGTTTAGGTTCTAATCCCTTAAAAGCCTAACTTTAGGCATTGGATCTTGAACATCTTGGCCAAAGCATTTAGCAAATGATACTATCTAAACATTCTGTTTAAATATTTTTCAAATGACTATGAGACGGTTAAGAATTGTAATTTCTGTAAGCAGCTGTAATATGCATTGTATTTTCCTTGGACCTTTCTCTGAGTCCAGGAGAGGAGGGAAAAGCTTTCGTCACTTGAGGGATTTTCTTCTGTTTCCTAGTATGTGGATCACGAGAGCTTCTCTTCACTGGGAGGAGGGGTTTGTGGCAGGGGATAGATAATTTGTGTCGAAGGTAAGCAGAAAAGCAGTGCTGTTAGATGAGCGAATTAAAGAGTGTCATTATCAGACAATATATTTTGACATTTTCAGACTGCCAAATAAAGCTAATATTTAGGGAATTTATTTGATTTATCCATTTCTAAAATCTGGTCAAATGCATGTCAGAGGTAGATAACATTTACTGAAATGGATTTTTTTTATAGAGTATTTATGTATCCTCTTTTTCACTGCCACATTGCTGTTCGTTTTTTATTCGTTTCTTTGTCGCTGAATCCTTTTTATACTTCATTATAGTTGATTATTTTCTCTCCTCCTTTTCATCCGCTATATTAAAATGCTTAGAATTTTCAGTGAAAATAAACTAAGACACCTACACCATTTTTAGTAAAAGAAAACAGAGGTTAGTTTGAAGTGTGCATAAGAGGAAACAGAAATAAAAGACTATGTCTACACTAGGAAAAATTAAGTCGACTTAACGAAGTCGACCTAACAAGGTCAACTTTAAGTCGACTTAAAGTCGACCTTATTAAGTCAACTTAACAAAGTGGTTACCCTTAAACAGGACTTAGTAAGTCGACCTAACTTCCCTTAGGTTGACCTAAGAAAGTGGACTTATGCATCCACACTGGCCTTAGGTTGACCTAACGAAGGGTTAGGTCGACCTACTCAGGGTTAGTTCGAATACCCTGCGGTTCTTATTAAGTTGACCTAAGCTTTCATTAGGTCAACTTAAGGATTTTCTTTAGTTGACCTAATGAAAGCCTAGTGTGGACAGGGCTTAAGTTAGGTCGACTTAAGCCTCCTTAAGTCGACCTAACTTGCCAGCGTAGACATAGCCAAAGATAGGATTTCATATGTCCTGTCTGCTATGATATGCCTTATACAGTTCAGTTCTGGCATTTTAAAATGCAGTTAAAATATATTACTCTTATTGTAGCTGTTCTGATAATCGTTTGTGCATATTGTCATAAAATGAGGTATGTTTTTATACAACTTACCAACCTGCTCCAGGAATCTCTACAGCTATTGTATAATAACCACATGCTGCTCTGTATTCTGTATTGTACCTGCTCATGTGTTTAGATTATAGAGAGCTAGGAGCAGAGATTCCTTGGCCTCATGCTGTTTTACAATATCCTTTGCAAGTTTACAGCAATAATTTCAAGTCCATTTGAATAAACAAGGAGTCCTGTGCCACAGGACTTGTTTGTTTTGCTGACCTAGACTAACATGGCTACCCCTTTGTAACTCCATTTGAGTTTTCCTCAATACAAAGTGAACTACAAGGCACTCAGATGATGGTAGCAGGCACTTAGGAAATGTGCTCTTAACTTAAGAGCTGCATTCAAACTTAAGATCTTGATCCTGCAACTAATAATGTCTGGTTGGACCCTTGTGCCTGCATGCTGCTGCAGTGAAAGTCAGTGAGGGTTTATGTGGGCACACTAACAATTTCGGAATGTTGTGCTGAAGTTTGTAGGGATTATTCACTTTCACTTAAAAGAGAAAAGAAGAAAGCAAAGAAAGTGACTTTCTCTTCTGTAACATTCTGATGGGTGCAAGTTTTCCCAAGAGTGCCAATTACCTGAGGGTTTTCTAAACTTTAGCTTTTAAATGGAGTCCACAATTTTTAAGTATAAAAGAAAACAGGCCAGTTACTTGAGCCACAAGGAAATCGTATGTCTCAACAGTGAAAACAAGGTGGATGTTGGCTTTAAATATGACTAAACCAGTGCCTGAACAAGTTTGTGACAATGATGTTCTAAGAAGAAGAGTGGGAGTTTGCTGAGAAGACAAGCCACTTAGTTTGTGTGGGGGCAGTACTGGAACAGAGAGAATATTCACATTCTCTCTTATTTCCCCAACTACTTTTTGCAGAGAGACTTGAAAATTATATTATATTGATGATATAAAAGTTTTATGATAACAAACCTAGCTGTATAAAAATCTAGGATTTCCATGATTAAACCAAGTTCCCCCTCTGCAGAAGAGCTTCACAATGTTCTATTAAATTAAAAGATTTACTTCATCAGATGTTATGATGATTATGTACCATGAGGGGGTATATTGTCCATCATGTTTACTTCATCTTACCTTTTAATCTACAAAAGTGTTTAAAATATACATATGTAGTCCAACTCTGTACCTTATTTGCTGCAAGCACCCCAACCATAAACTTCTTTTTATTTGTTATAGCACATTCTCATCCATCCTTTATCATTATCGCAAACATATTAGAATAAGTCAATAATTTAAAAGCCACAAGATATTTCTATAACAAACACAAATATCAGTTACTTTTAATTACTGAAATCATTCATCAAGCATTATTTCTTCTGTTCTCCACCACTGGCCACTCTGATTTTCTCTTGACAAGTTTTGTGTTCTTGTTCTCTTCCTGTATTTTTGTCCCCCTTATTCAGTTATATTGTCCTTCGCCAATATATAGCATGGATCTTTAGGAATTTAATTCAAACACTCTAGTCACCATCCAGCAAAATGAGTATGTCTACACTTGTAAATTAAGTCGACTTAAGCCTGCTTAGGTCGACTTAATTTACTCTGCATCCACACTGGAGTTTCCTTAACTCGACTTAAGCTGTTGCTTAAGTCGACTTAAGGAAAAGTAAAGTCGACTTTGTAAAACCTAGTTTTACATTAACTTTACTGCTTAAGTCGACTTCTTAAGTCGACTTCAGCAGTGTGGAAGCCCTAAGTCGACTTGGTCGACTTAGGGCAGGGGGGACAAGGGAGCATCACATGGCTCCCTGGCAGAAGGGAGCCACTGTGGCTCCATTGTCCTGGGAGCCTCTGCTCCCTTCTCCCCAGACCTGCGGCTTCCCTGCCAGGGGAGCTGCGGTTTTGGGGAGAAGGGCTCCCCAGCCAGGGCGGCAGGTGGCTGGTCCCGGCAGAGCCAGCTGCGCGCCTGCTGGCTCTGCCAGGACCAAGAAGCTGCTCCCGGCTCATCCCAGCAGAATCCACCCAGGCCCCGGCTGACTCTGCCAGGCCGAGGAGGGGCAGGCAGCTCTCTCGGCTCCCTTCAGCCAGGACCGCTCGGATCCCGGCTAGGAGGGAGCCCCGCTCTCCCTCCTAGCTGGGACCATGCTCCAGCTCCCA